>JADRCH010000042.1:6308749-6373889 GCA_019843965.1 Rhynchomys soricoides
ATACAGGGCCAAAAATCCCCTGTGCTAGAACTGACCTGTCTGCCTCCTTTCCCAGGTTTAGCTTTCATGGTACTGGAAAGCACCATGCAAGCTTCCAAAGGAGGAAAGCAACCAAGAGTTCTAGCCAGCCTATAAATGAAATCAATGCAGTTTGGCATGATAACCCTTAAGTCGTAATAGTGACATACATACCTTGGTGGTAATCAATAGCTCTCTTGAACTGTCTCAAGAAGAAAGAGACCATGCCTGGCTCTGGAAACCCAGCCAACTATTCAGTGTTAGTGAAGCAATAGTCATTGGAGGAGAACCTACAGCCACTACCTTATTAAACCAGCATAATTGCTAACAACAATCTATAAACATTTGTCCTTAAACCCACAGATAAGTGTAGTCTTCACCCCTCATCAAGGAAACTTCTATTTGCAAAAATGGAGACCATAACAGAAAAGCACAACCAATCAAAAACACAGAGTTCTGGAGCCCAGTCCCAGTGGATATATCTACAAAATGCTCTCACACTTAAGACACAGAGAACATTATGGAAAAGGGCCTGAGAAGAGTCTAAGAGGATCAGGGAACTTGCTGTGAGATTACGTCTCCTAGTAATATAAGAAGCTACATTCACAGAGTCTCACCAACATGACCACCCAAATGGGAGCTCTCCTGGCCAGTTTTGTGTGTCAACTTGACACAAGCTGATGTTATCACAGAGGAAGGAGTTTCAGTTGAGAAAAATGCGTCCATGAGATCCAGCTGTAAAGCATTTTCTCAATTAGTGATCAAGGGGGGTGGACCTGTTGTGAGTGGTACCATCTGTGGACTGGTAGTCTTGGGCTCTATAAGAAAGCCAGCTGAGCAAGCAGGAGAAGCAAGCCAGTAAGTAACATCCCTCCATGGCCTCTGCATCAGCTCCTGCTTTCTGACCTGCTTGAGTTCTAGTCCTGACTTCCTTTAGTGATGAACAGCACTGTGGAAGTGTAAGCCGAATAAACCCTTTCCTCCCCAACTTGCTTCTTGGTCATGATGTTTGTGCAGGAATAGAAACCCTGACTAAGACAGGAGCTAAACAAGGAACATGCCAAACTAGAAAGAGAAGACCCTACACAAAACCTACAGGCAACAGAGGAACTCTGGGAGCAAGAGTTGGCCTTCCCAGGGGAAAAATGCACACCTATTGGTTGTCCAGTTTGAAGTGGTTAGTCCTGAAACTTACATACAGGTAGTATTAGTGGACTGAACAGACTATGTTTAAGAATATATGTGCATATACATACACATACACATGAAATAACAATGAGTTTTTTTAAAAAATGCTTTGGATTTGAAGGAGAATAGGAAGAGGTACATAGGAGGGTGTGGAAAGAGGAAAACAAGGGAGAAAATTATTAATTAAATTATCTCAAAAAATAAAAAGTCCTGTCTCCCCCAAAAGTAAATATTTGAGAAAGATAGAGGAAAACTAGTACAAACTGATATCTCAGAGAAAGTCCATATCAGATCTCTTCTGAGTGAGATATAGGCCCTAGATTTTCATACTATTTCCTGTAGCTCTGACTGTAAGAAATACAGACAAAAGACAGTGATTAGAATCCAAATGTGATTTAGTTTCTCTGTGTTAATGTCCAGAGTTGCAGTGTTGCTAAGTTCTTTAAAAACACATAGCCTTTCTGTAACACAGTCCTGCAAGTGCTGTGGATTGATTACTCAAAATTTGTACAGTTTGATTAGTTTCCAGCTCTTACCCATGGATTGTGTTTCCTCATGTATAATTATAGATGTCTGCAATAATGATTTAGGGTTCTAAGATTATATATATATATATACATATATATATATATATACATATATATACACACACACATATATATATACATATATATATATGTATATATATATATATATATATATATATATATAGGCTTAGACTGTATTTGGAAAACAGTAATGAATTAGTATAACAGGAACACAGATAAGAATGGTTCTCTTGTCTGCTCTACTACCTCAGTAATAGTATAAAACTGACTAGTGATTTTCTTTTAAGATGTTTTAGAACAAATTCACAAGGATTCATCCAAAAATAACAGGTGTCAAGACTCACCATCATAAAAAAGTTCCATGGCTTGGGCACACCGTACTCTCCTGGAAAGACAGCTTCTATATACCAAGCCACAAGGCCATATATGAAAGCATCAAGTAAAAGCATTCCTAGCACATAGGCAAATAAAAAGTTGTCTGAATCCGTTGATAAGAATATATTACTCCATTTCATTCCAGTTTCTACGACAAAGCATGAAACATTCAATTAGGTGCCAGAGGGACTAAGATAGTTCTACATCTGTATCAAAATTGAATCACTTGTTGGTCCTTTCTAGAGGTTTCTATTCGAACCTACTACCTCATGATAACCTTAGAATTTAGGATTTCAAGAGGATACCCAAATAAGTAAGCTGAAACTATCTCCCACTATAAGCAAACAGAGAAACAAATGGAAATGAATGGAATAGAAATGAGCTACACAAAACTTAGGAAAATAGAATTTAATAAAAATAATCAGAACTATGTATCAGTATGATGGTTCGCCTCCTCATCACAATGCATGTTAACATCCACTGGAATGCATAATTTTGGAGAAATGTTATGTGTAGGGATAGATGCCTGTTCCAGCAGAAACAGGAAGGAAACTTCTGGACTCCCAGAGAGACTGTGAGGCCACTTATACACTTAATATGCTGGTATAAAGTAGAAGAAAATTTTGGAGAACTGTTTAGCAATTAAAATTAAATTAATCAAAATTAAACTATGAATAACCAGTAAGATATCAACTATGTATCTACTAGACCACAGTAAAATTTCAAGGTCACTACTCACTCTTTGCTTCTGCATTGCCTAGGAATCTAAATCCAAACGCCATCCCAACATTAAAGTCAAAGGACCAAATCAGCTTCTGCTTGGATGACATGTGTTCAAAGCTTTGCTTCATTGTAATAGTCGGGAAGTAGGTGAGGAAAAAAAGGAAACTTCCCAAGCTCACGGCAAAACTGACTGCAAATGCAAAGGGAAGGGTGTTCAGTTTAAGCAATTTTGAAAAATGTAACATAAATTTGGTTTTTGTCAAGTGTACATTGAGATAGGCATTACAAATAATGAAAATGTTTGTGTTGTCTACCACTGTTTTCCCCAGGACATAAATGTGATGCCTGGAATGCAGTGTGTGCACAGAATATTTCTGAAAAAAAGGCTGTGATCAAACACATAAGGAGCTCATTTTTTCTGAAATTGTTCATTTAGTATGCAATGATTACAAGCATCATACTAATTATTAGAAATTTACAATTTTATTTATTACCAATCAACCTAAGAAATTTTAACTATTGGAATAATCAAAATATTCCTCCAGGCATTATGAGATTCAGTCCCTGTCATGGTAATGGATGAAAAGAAGCATCCTTAGATAAATCAAGAAACTACAGTTTAGTGTTTAAAACAACAACAAAAACCCAACTAGATAGGTCTTAGAGTATTTAGGAGTCCCAAATCTGATCCATTTTCAGGGTTACTATTTAAAAATAGCTGAAATATTGCTCTATTCAGCAAAGAATTATGAAGCATGTAAACAAAATGGTATGAGCTATCTAAATACAAAAAGGGAAAGAAAGCAAACAACAACACAAAGAAAACACTTGCCCCTGAGAAAGTCAGATACTGGACTTATTAAACAAAGACTGTAAACCATCTGTCTTAAATATGCTTAGTTTCTGAAAAGAGAGAGGGGGCAGGTAGGAAAAAGATGTCTATGTAAAGAGACTATCAATGAAGTGATGGAAATTATAAAAATGAACCAAACAAATGCTCACACTGCAAACTAAAGTATACAAAATGAAGAATTTACATGTCTGGGGAGTCAAATGGAAAAAAAAATCAGCAGTTAAAATAGTATAAAAGACCTTCTGGTCTGAACCGGTGCCCTGAGCAGACATTGGGCACTGGCTATGCGCTCAACACCCAGAGGAAGTTCCATTCCCAGGTGCTTTAACACGCCCAGGATCACAGTGGCACAGGTTCCAGTGCAGACCTGGGGCGCTGGACCCACTCTTACAACATCCAGAGGGAGCCCGACTCCCAGTGCGCTGAAAAGTCCAGGATCACAGGATCACAGGATCACAGGATCACAGAAGAAGCTCGACTCCCAGGAGATCTGACCCACCCAGGAGCACTGGATTACTGACACACTCAAGATCACAGTTGGGGTCACAACTTCTATCCCAATACCCAGCATAACTGGAAACCCCACAAGAAACAAAAACCCCTGCCCAGCAAGAGGCAGGGATTCCTTCCAGCTTGCACCTGTGCCCAGAGCGAACCCAGGGATCTGGCTCCCCACTCACGCCTGCAACACCCAGATAAAGCTTGACTCCCAGGAGCTCTGACACAAAAGGATCTCAGGGGTTTGGTCATACAAGGATTTCTGGATCCCAGAAGCAGCTTGACTCCCAGGAGCTCTGACACACCCAGGATCTCAGGATCACAGAGACAGCTGGACTCTGAAGAGTTCTGACACAACCAGGATCACAGGAGAGACAGGCTCCAGTCAGAGACAACAAGGGCAGGGAGCAATAGCAGTAACTAGACAGTGAGAGGCAAGAGCAAGAACATAAGCAAGAGAAACCAAGGATACTTGGCATCATCAGAACCCAGGTCTCCCACTACAGGAAGTCCTGGATACCCCATCACACTGGAAAAGCAAGATTCAGATTTAAAATCACATCTCAAGATGATGATAGAGGACATTAAAAAGGACATAAACTCCCTTAAAGAAATACAGGTGAACAGAGATAAACAGGTAGAAGCCTTAAAGAGGAAACACAAAAAAACCTTAAGGAATTACAGGAAAAAACAACCTAACAGGTAAAGGAATTGAACAAAACCATCCAGCATCTAAAAATGGAAATAGAAACAGTAAAGAAATCATAAAGGGAGACAACCTTGGAGATAGAAAACCTAGGAAAGAGATCAGGAATCATAGATGCAAGCATATCACCAACAGAACACAAGAGATAGAAGAGAGAATCTCAGGTGAAGAAGATACCATAGAAAACATTGACACAACAGTCAAAGAAAATGCAAAATGCAAAATCTTCTAAAAAAAAAACATCCAGGAAATTCAGGATACATTGAGAAGACCAAATCTAATGATAAGTATAGAAGAGAGCAACGATTCCCAAATTAAAGGGCCAGTAAATATCTTCAACAAAATTATAGAAAAAAACTTTGTTAACTTAAAGAAAGAGATGAATATAAACATTCAAGAAGCGTACAGAACTCCAAGTAGGTTGGACCAGAAAAGAAATTCCTGTTGTCACATAATAACCAAAACACCAAATGGACAGAACAAAGAAAGAATATTAAAAGTAGTAAGGGAAATAAGGTCAAGTAACATATAAAGGCAGACCTATCAGAATTACACCAGACTCCTCACCAGAGACTATAAAAGCCAGAAGATCCTGGGCAGATGTCATACAGAACCTAAGAGAACAAAAATGCCAGCCAACTATTATACCCAGCAAAACTCTCAATTAATATAGATGGAGAAACCAAGATATTCCATGACAAAAAACAAATTTGCAAATTATCTTTTCACAAATCCAGTCCTACCAAGGATAATAGATGGAAAACTCTAGCACAAGGAGGGAAAAGGAAAAAGCAAGAAAGTAATCTTTCAACAAACTCAAAAGAAAATAGCCACACATAATTCCACCTCTAACAACAAAAATAACAAGAAGCAACAATCATTATTCCTTAATATCTCTTAACATCAATGGACTCAATTGTCCAATAAAAAGACATAGACTAACAGACTGGATACATAAACAGGAATAAACAGGATGTAAACAGGATACATAAACCTCAGTGACAAAAACAGGCATTACCTTAGAGTAAAAGGCTGAAAAAAAAATTTCCAGCAAATGGTCATAAGAAACAAGCTGGAGTAGCCATTCTAATATCGAATAAAATTGACTTTCAACCAAAAGATATCAAAAAAGATAAGGACACTTCATACTCACCAAAGGAAAACTCTACCAAGATGAACTCTCAATTCTGAACATCTATGCTTCAAATGCTAGGACACCCACACTCATAAAAGAAACTTTACTAAAGCTCAAAGCACACATTGCACCTCACATAATAATAGTGGGAGGCTTCAACACTTCAACACCCAACTCTCAGCAATGGAAACAGAAACTAAACAGAGATGCAGTGAAACTAACAGATGTTATGAACCAAATGGGTTTAACAGATATCTATTGAACATTTCATCTTAAAACAAAAGAATATAACTTCTTCTCAGCACCCCTCGGTACCTTCTCCAAAACAGACCATATAATTGGTCACAAAACAGGCCTCAACAGATATAAGAAGAATGAAATAATCCCATGCATCCTATCAGATCACCATGGACTAAAGCTGGTCTTCAATAACAATAAAAACAACAGAAATCCCACGTACACATGGAAGCTGAACAACACTCTGCTAATGATGATTAATGATCAAGGAAGAAATAAAGAAATTACAAACTTTGTAGAATTCAGTGAAAAGGAAGGTACAACATACCAAAACTTATGGGACACAATGAAAGCAGTGCTAAGAGGAAAACTCATAGCTCTAAGTGCATCCAAAAAGAAACTGGAGAGAGCATACACTAGCAGATTGACAACACACCTGAAAGCTCTAGAAGAAAAAGAAGCAAATACACCCAAGAGGAGTAGACATCAGGAAATAATCAAACTCTGGAGTGAAATAAACAAAGTAGAAACAAAGAGAACTATACAAAGAATCAACAAAACTAGGTGCTGGTTCTTTGAGAAAATCAACAAGATAGATAAACTCTTAGCCAAACTAGCTAGAAGGTATCCAAGTTAACAAAATCAGGAATGAAAAGGGAGATATAACCACAGAAACCGAGGAAATTTAAAAAAATCATCAGATCCTACTACAAAAGCCTATAACTCATCAAAATCTTGATGAAATGGACATTTTTATAGACAGATACAAGGTACCAAAGTTAAATCAGGATCAGATAGATAAACCATCTAAACAGTTCGATAAGCCCTAAAGAAGTAGAAGCAGTCATTAAAAGTCTCCCAACCAAAAAACGTCCAGGACCAGATGGGTTTAGTGGAGAATTCTATCAGACCTTCAAAAAAGACCTAATGCCAATACTTCTCAAACGATTCCATTAAACAGAAACAGAAGGAACACTACCTAATTTGTTCTATGAAGCCAAAATTACATTTATATCTAAACCACATGAAAGCCCAAAGAAAGAGAACTTCATACCAATGTTCCTTATGAATATCGATGAAAAAATACTCAAAAAAATTCTTGCAAACCTAATTCAAGAACACATCAAAATGATCATCTATCATGATCAAGTAGGCTTCATCCCAGGGATGCAGGGATGGTTCGATATATGGAAATTCATCAAGGTAATCCATGATATAAACAAACTCAAAGGGGGAAAAAAAAACACATGGCCATTTCATTAGATGCTGAGAAAGTATTTGAGAAAATTCAACACCCCTTCATGGTAAAAATCTTGGAAATATCAGGAATTCAATGCCCATACTTAAATATAATAAAAAGCAATATACAGCAAACATGATATGATAGTATACTTAAGTGACCCCAAAAATTCCACCAGAGAACTCCTAAACCTGATAATTAACTTCACCATAGTGGCTAGATATAAAATTATCTCAAATAAATCAGTAGCCTTCCTCTATTCAAAGGATAAAAAGGCTGAGAAAGAAATTAGGAAAACAACAACCTTCACAATTGTCACAAATAATATAAAATACCTTGCTGTGACCTTAGCCAAGCAAGTGAAAGATCTGTATGACAAGAACTTCAAGTCTCTTAAGAAAGAACTTAAAGATCTCAGAAGATGGAAAGACCTCCCATGCTCATGGATTGGCAGAATTAATATAGTAGAAATGGCTATCTTGCTGTAAGCAATCTACAAATTCAATGCAATACCCATAAAAATTCCAACTCAATTCTTCATAGAGTTAGAAAGAGCAATTCACAAATTCATTTTGAATGACAAAGGAGCTAAAACCATTCAGTGGAAAAAGTACAGTATTTTCAACAAATGGTGCTGGTTCAACTGGTGGTCAACATATAGAGGGCTAATATCCAATATATACAAAGAATTCTAGAATGTAGACTCCAGAGAACCAAATAACCTATTAAAATTGGGGTACTGAGCTAAACAAAGAATTCTCAACTGAGGAATATCGAATGGCTGAGAAGCACCTAAAGAAATATTCAACATTTTTGATCATCAGGGAAATGCAAATCACAACAACCCTGAGATTCCACCTCATACCAGAAGCTGGAAAGAACCCAGATGTCCTTCAACAGAGGAATGGATACAGAAAATGTGGTACATTTACACAATGGCGTACTACTCAGTTATTAAAAACAACGACTTCATGAAATTCTTAGGCAAATGGATGAAATTAGAAAATATCATCCTGAGTGAGGTAACCCAGTCACAAAAGAACACACATGGTATGCACTCATTGATAAGTGGATATTAGCCCAAAAGCTTGGAATACCCAAGATACAATTCACAGACAATGTGAAGCTCATGAAGAAGAAATACCTAAGTGTAAATGCTTCAGTCCTTCTTAGAAGTGGGAACAAAATATTCACAGGAGGGAATACAGAGATGAAGTGTGGAGCAGAGACTGAAGGAAAGGCCATCCAGAGACTGCCCCACCTAGGGTTCCATCCCATATACAGACACCAAACCCAGACACTATTGCAGATGCCAAGAAGTGTTTGCTGACAGGAGCCTGTTATAGCTGTCTCCTGAGGGGCTCTGCCAGAGCCTGACAAATACAGAGGCAGATGCTCGAAGCTAACCATTGGAGTGAGCATGTGGTCCTCAATGGAGGAGTTAGAGAAAGGACTGAAGAAGCTGAAGGGGTTTGCAACCCCATAGGAAGACCAACAATATCAACCAACCAGACCCCCACCCCCCCAGAGCTCCAAGGAACTAAAACACCAAGGAAGAGTACACATGGAGGAACCCATGGTTCCAGCTGCATATGTAGCAGAGGATGGCCTTGTCTGACATCAATGGGAGGAGAGGCCCTTGGTCCTGGGAAGGCTCAATGCTTCAGTGTAGGGGATTGCCAGGGAGGGGAGGCAGGAGTTTGTGGGTAGGTGGGCATCTTCATAGAAGCAGATGGAGGGAGGATGGGATAGGGGGTTTCTGGAGGGGAAACCGAGAAAGGGGATAACATTTGAAATGTAAATAAATAAAAGATCCAATTAATTAAAAAAAAAACAAACCTTGGCATGTGAATCGTTACAGGGTGTAAGAGAAAGCTTATTTGTCTCTGTTGTTAGAGATGACTCTAAGCACAAAGTATGTAACACAAAGAAAGAATTTATGAATGAACAATTCAACGATGAAGGAGTGAATATCTATATCCATTAATTTTTTCTATTTTCATCTTTCAGTCATTTAAAAATCTTTCAAAACCCATCTACTACCTAAATTGGTCTTTACTTGTGATGCTGTGACCTATGACCTGTTTTTGTGTATGCTGTGGTTTAGTAATTTTCGTTGCTCTGTGTGTTCTTTGCTGAAGACTAGTTTCCCATACCATCATTAATGAACTGTGGGGTACTATTTCTGGGTATGTCTGGGTGTGTCCAGTTGAGGTCAGCATTTGAATCTGTGGACTTACAAACCTATCTGGTTGCCCTGCCTTCTATGAGCAGACATCGTTCTACACTGAGAACCTGGAAGGAACAAAAATAGGAAGAGAAAAAATTCTCTTTTTCTTCCTGACCGCCCTCATGGCCAGTACATCAGTCTTGTCCTGCCCTGGGACCATTGGCCCCTCTTATTCTGGCATGTTAGGACACATATTGGAATTCATCATTGGCTTTCCTGCCTTGTCCAGTCACAGATTTCAGATGGTAGGACCTTTTGGTCTACATAAACAAACAAACCAATTCATCATGATGCCCTTTATTTTCTATTGTTTCTGCTTCTTTGGAAAACTCTAAAATAATTTTTGTGCGTGTGATTGATATCCATACACCAAAGGTCAATGTCATCTTTTTGGGGGTAACCACTGCATTTCAAATACATAACAGACCAACAGCAAGTGTTTAAGTGCAAGGAACAATTCTGTTTTTTTCCTGTCATCTGATACGTGCAGTCACTGCTTCCCTCCAATTCAGAGGCTGTTTTCATCTCAGTAATGTGTGGTGGAGGGGCTAGATGGGTACCAAACAATAGATAGTCTAAGTCTAGAAAGAACTCCCGAGTATGATCACATATGAATGATAAGCACAGCATTGTCATTCTCATTCTAAGTCACTGTAGTCCTCCTCCTCCTCCTCCTCCTCCTCCTCCTCCTCCTCCTCCTCCTCCTCCTCCTCCTCTTCTTCTTCTTCTTCTTCTTCTTCTTCTTCTTCTTCTTCTTCTTCTTCTCACAATCTCATATCATCTAGGCTGGCTTCAAACTTACTATATAAACTTCTGATTCTCCTGCTTCTGCTTCAGTACTAGCACTGCAGTGTGAGCTATCACTGAACATTCCCTCCACTTCAAGTCATTACAAGGCCATAAGACATCTTTTTTTTAATTTTATTTTCATATTTTATTTACATTTCAAATGTTTCAGATCTCCCCTTTGGAACCTCCCCATTCCCTCTGCCTTCCCCCCTGCCAGTATGGGGATATTCTCCAACCCACCCTCCCACCCACCCACCCACTCTCGTCTTTCCTCCTTGTCATTCTCCTATACTGGGGGATCTAACACCTTCAGGCTCAAGGGCCTCTCCTCCCCCTGATGGATAACAAGACCCTCCTCTGCCACATTTGTGGGAATGCAAGATGATACAACCTCTCTGGAAATCAGTTTGGCAGACCCTCAGAAAATAGGACATAATACTACCTGTGGACCCAGCTATTCCACTCCTGGGCATATACCCAGAAGTGCTCCAACATGTAATAAAGACACATGTTCCACTATGTTCATAGCAGCCATATTTATAATAGCCAGAAGCTGGAAACAACCCAGATGTCCCTCCACAGAGGAATGGATACAGAAAATGTGGTACATTTACACAATGGAATACAACTCAGCTATTAAAAACAATGACTTCATGAAATTCGTAGACAAATAGATGGATCTTGAAAATATCATTCTGAGCCAGGTAACGCAGTCACAAAAGAATGAACATGGTATGTACTCACTGTTAAGAGGTTATTAGCCCAAAAGTTTGAAATACCCAAAAGTCACTTCGCAACAACAGTAGTTCTGAGTGTGACATCCCAAATGGAGGACATGGAGAAAGGACTGAAGGAGCCATAAGACGTCTTAAAGCATGGACACTGTGGCTGTAGTGGTAGTTAGCATTTAGAAGGGGCTTTTTTAAAAAAATTTTTTTGATACTTTATTTACATTTCAAATGTTTCCCCCTTTCTAGACCTCCCCTTTGGAACCTCTGTATTCCCTCCCCCTCCCCTGCCTCTATAGGGGTATTCCCCCACCCATCCACCCACCCATTCCTGACTTCCCTACCTGGCATTCTCCTATACTGGAGCATCTAACACCCTCAGGCCCAAGGGTCTCTCCTTCCCCTGATGGCTAACAAGACCCTCCTCTGCCACATATGTGGCCAGCACCATGGGTCCCTCCATGTGTATTCTTTTGTTGGTGATCCAGTTTCTGAGAAGGAGCTTTCAAATACAGCGTTTGCTTTGGTTTGTTGCTCTGGCTCTTTCCCAGGAGGAGTTATCTGCTCACCTCTATTAAATAATGTGCTAACCATAAAACTGAAGAATATCGAGGAGATGGCATAAAATAACAAAAGGATGAAGACAAGGATTGGGTCATTGTATTGGAAGATTGGCGAAGGTTCAATCTAGCAAAATAATTAGAAATTCAGTTTAGTCGGGTACAATGTATTATGACAAGTCATAAATATTTTATTATTCCTGGTTAACACTAGTGACACTCTTGTGGAGTTGAAGAATTAATACTTTGGGGTCTTATAGAGCCCAGACTGGCCTTGAACTCTCTATGTAGCTGATGATGACCTTCCTCTGCCTGCTAGGATTACAGGCATGCAGGATAACTCCCTATTTACGCAGAAATTTGCATAAGTCAGGTAAGTATCTTTAAAGCCACATCTCCAGCACCAAACAACTAATTTCTTGAAGAAGGACCCCCCACCTTTACTTAACTGAAGGCAGTGGAGAGAATAAGCAGCCAATGAGATTCTACAGCCAAGTTCACAAAGGCCAGGCTTCCCCTTCCCAACAACTCTAGAAGTGTTAGGCTGGTCCTGCACTCCTACTTTCCCTCTTAAAGAGTAGCCACTGCATACTGGAATCAAAAAGACACTTACCTTGACAAATAACACCATGCACATAAATATAATGTTAATAAAATACAAACAGAAGAAGGTGAGGAAATAGGCAACCCAGAACATCCAGTTGCTCAGTCCTATCATGAGCTGGTATTCCTGTGGGAGAATTATCACAACTTAAGTATCATGAAAACACACATAGAGACACATGCACACACACACACACTCACACACACACACACACACACACACACACACACACACACACACACCAGTGTCTTAGAGTTCTCAAAATGTACTGACATGTTATCTAATTTCATATGTATGTCCCATATCTCCAAGTTATAGAGGATAAGACCAAAGGCCAGAATTTCATGTTAATTTCATTAATTGCAAGTGAAACAGAAGATAAGACCAAAGGCCAGAATTTCATGTTAATTTCATTAATTGCAAGTGAAACAGAACTGTCTATTGATTTGAATACAAAGAAGTAATTCAACCTTCCACATAAGTTCATGCCACACTTTCAAAATTTTCAATGAAAATGGTGTCTACAAGAAAAGTAGAGTTACCTTTAATCGGTTTTCCTTTTCCCACACAATGGACCGAACTAAGACAAGATGATTCAAAAAGAAGGTACATGCCACTGTTAGAGGGAGGAAAATATTAGCAAATAAATAGAAGTAATCATGATAGTATGCAGGGTATGGAAATCTCTGAATGAAAAGACCAATGTCATTGAAGAGTGCCATTGCAGCAGCTCCGCCATGATGCAGCATAATGGCCTTGTCTAGGGCATGTTGCACAGCCAGGAATCCTTCAGTGATGTACCCTAAATGAAAAATAAAGATTGCTAAATAAAATGACTAGCAGCAGACAAGCCAAACAAAGAAAAAAGCAAACCCATGTACAGCCATGTATTGTATTGGAATATTCTGGCAATGAAGGTGATCTCATAGAATTTTATGCCTAAGGCATGTTACAGCCACCTTAGTCTGTGTGAACTCACTGGGATGTTCACATGATGAAATGGGAGATGTCTAGCAATGTCCTTCTGAGCCCCTGTGCCCCTGTTTGGTAATGCATGGACTGTATGTCAATGGAAAAGAGCAAAGTCAATTTCAGCAGGCTCTTCTCTAGGTCTAAGACCCTGAAAAGTTCCCCATCCCCCCATTTTTCCACATAAACACAGAATGAGTCCATCTGCAGTGAATAAAGGTGGTGTAGCTCTTTCCCATGTGTTAATGACTTTCTCTTCATGTTATAGATAGGAGCTTGAAGTAATTTGCTACACACAATTGGTGAAATCAAATATCTTTGTTTTGTTCCTAATATCCAGAAGGGAATTCATAATGTTGAATTAGTACACTACACATTTTCCGCAGGCATGCTTTATTGGAATATATATATATAATTTTATTGGCACATTAGGTTAGGGAGTTTTGAGTTTTAAAAAAAATGCTTTCATGTTGGAAAAATCAGTATGATGGAAAATTACGAAAGCAGTATAGAGGGTTCTTGTATGCCACGCATCTTCAGTGGGAGTCTGGATTCCTCCATGCCACCTTGAACACACAGAAATAACTCTGTGACCCTGGAATTTCATGAGAGGGAAGGGTTAGGTTTTTAAAAGTCTCCAAGGGCTCTTAGAAAGGTAATACTGAAAAGACTGAAAACGACTGCTGTCCACCCTGTGTTGAGCTCGCTTGGCCTCATGTGCTATGTTATCACAGCACGTTTCTCAGAACGAAGAACTCCACACCGGCATGGTGCTATTCCCACTACATAAGCTCAATGTGCATTTCACCAGTGTTGTATTTCTCAATGATACCTTTCTATTCCAGTTTCCTGTGCAGACTGGGGCATTGAACATCTCTTCTACTCTGTGGAAACTTCTCATGATTTCTTTTTCCCTTTTTGTGAAAAATAGATTTTTTTCCCCTCATAGAATATATCCTGATAACTGTTTCCCCTCCCTCTACTTATCCAGGTACTCCCCATCTCCCTTCCAATCTAAATCTACCCTCTTTCTGTCACTCACTGGGAAACAGACAGGCTTCTAAGGGGGAATAATAAAATATAAGAAGATAAAACAAAAGCTAACACATTGGAATATAACAAAACACACGAAGGGGAAGAGCCCAAGAGAAGGCACAAGAACCACAGAACCACTCATTTGCACACTTGGGAATCCCATAAAAACACTAAACTGGAAGCCATAGTATACAAAAAAGATCCACAGAGTCCCATGAGCCCTGAAGTGAGGAATTTGATGGAGGTGTCCCATTTAGGGCTGAATGTCCTGAGGTCTTTACTCTATGTATAATTTCTGCTTGAATGTCTCTGTATTTGTTCCCAAGCTTCTCTGATGACTGAGCAGAGCACTGATCTATGAGTATAGCAGAATGTCTTTAGGAGTCATTTTATTGCTCTCTCTACATATTTTTAAGAATAATAGTATTTGGTTTTTACCATATGTCTCTGGTTATCTTGTCTCAGGTTCTTGGTGACCAAAGCAGTGTTGGATATGGGTTACATCTTGCAGAGTGGGCCTTAAGTCAAATTAGATATTGGTTGGTTACTCCCACAAGCTTTGTGCCACCATTGCACTAGTATATCTTGCAGGAAGGACACCAATGTAGATCAAACGGTTTGTGGCTGGTTTGGAGTTTACATTTCCCCTTTGATAGTAGGCAGTGCACCTTCCTGTACCAAAGATACTAGCACATAGGGGAGAAGACTATTGCACTCACTAGCTTGATTTTTCCATGTTCAGTGAGTTTTATAGGTGTTGTATTCAGCAATGGGGTTTGCTGTAAGTTTGTGGGGAGCAACCTATAGCCTTGACAACAGCCTTGGTAGTTTAGAGGTTCCCATGAGACCCCTTTGGCCAACATGTCAAATAAATATGACCTAATCCTGGTACTGGAAGCTTCATTTGATGACAAGAGATGTCCAGTTGGGGCTTGGTCTCCACATTATTTGGTAAATTCATGTAGAAGTCAGCAAGTGTGTGTGTGTGTGTGTGTGTGTATTAGCATATATAATTTATATACTTTATTATATAATAAATATATATTATATTTTTCTACTCCAGTAGGTTTCCATACTACTCCTCAATGGCCTTTACTTTTTAGCTGTATCTTTCTATGATCCCTCCATTGTTCCCCTTTTGTTCCCCCCTTTCCCCTTGATTCCTCTGTTCCAGTCCCACCCCCATTCATCCATAAGTATTTATTCCATTTCCCTTTTCTAGAGGTATCTATCTCTACTTCCCTAAACCCTTACTCTATTAACTAACTTCTGTGGTTCTGTGGGTTGTAGCTTGTTTATCATGGATTTAACAGATAATATCCACATATAAGCATATATATATATTTGCCTTTCTGGGTCTGGGTTACCTCTCTCAGGTTGATTGTTTTCTAGTTCCATACATTTACTTGTAAATTTTATGATTTCTTTTCTTAACATCAGAGAAATACCCCATTGTGTAGGTATACCCCATTTTTGTAATCCATTCACATATTGGGGGACATCTGGGTTTTTTCCAATTCCTGACTACTATGAACATAACAGCAAGTGAGCAGCAATGAATTTGGTTGAGCAAGTGTCTCTGTGGTAGGATGAAATATCCTTTGGGTATATACCAAAGAAATTTGGGTCATGAGGTAGATCTACCCCAGCTTCCTGAGGAATAACCAAACTGATTTACATAATGGCTGTATAAGTCTGTACTTCCACCAGTAATGGATATTATCTTTACTCCACATCTTCACCAGCATAAGCTGTCACTTGTCACAGAATGTAAATTGGCCATTCTGACAAGTGTAAGGTAGAAGGAATCTCAAAGTAGTTTTGATTTTCATTTCCCTGATGACTAAGAATGTTGAACATTTCTTTAAGTGTTTCTCAGCCATTTGTGTCTCCTCTATTGAGAATTCTCTATTTAGATGTGAACTCCATTTTTAATTGGGCTATTTGTTTTCTTGATGTCTAGTTTCTTGAGTTCTTTATCTGTTTTGGATATTAGCCCTCTATCACATGTGCAGTTGGAAAAACACCTTTTCCCATTCTATAGGCTGCTGTTTTGTCCAGATGATGGTATTCTTTGCCATGCAGAAGTTTTTCAGTTTCATGAGGTCCTGTGTATTAATTGTTGACTTAGTGACTGTGTTAACTGTGTTCTTCTCAGAAAGTCTTTTCCTCTGCCATTGTGTTCAAGGCTATTGGCCACTTTTTCTTCCATTGGGTTCATTGTATCTGGTTTTAAGTTGAGGTCTTTGATCCACTTGGACTTGAGTTTTCTGCAGATTGATAGGTATGGCTTGGCTTGCATTCTTCTTTATGCAGCCATCCGGTTTGACCAGCACCATTTGTTGAAGATGATTTCTTTTCCAGTGTGTATTTCTGGCATCTCTATTAAAAGCCAGATGTCCATAGGTGTGTGGATTTTATGCCAGGGCCTTCAATTTGATTCATCTGGTCAACATGGAAGTTTTTGTGCCAATACCATGTGGCTTTTAATGCTATAGCTCTGTAGTACAACTTGAAATCAGGATTGGTGACATCTTTTGAAGTTTTTTTATTATTCAAGATTATTTTAGCTATTCTTGTTCTTTTATGTTTCATATAAAAATGAAAATTGTCCTTTTGAAATTTTTGAGGATTCATGTTGGAATTTTGATGTGGACTGCATTCAATCTGTAGACTGCTTCGGGTGGGATGTCTGTTTTTAACTGTATTAATCCTTCAGATCCATAAGAATAGGAAATCTTCCCATCTTCTGATAACTTCTTCAATTTCTTTCTTCAGTGTCTAACAGTTGTTTTGTTTGTTTGTTTGTTTGTTTGTTTATTCCATACAAATCTATCACTTGCTTGGTTAGAGATACTTTAAGATATTTTATTATTTGAGGTTATTGTGAAAGGTGCCATTACCCTGATTTCTTTCTGAGACCATTTGTTGTTTGCATATACAAGGGCAACTGATTCTGTGTGTTAATTTTGTATCTGGATACATTGCTAAAAATAATTATCAATTATAGTAGTTTGCCAGTGGAATGTTTAGGATCACTTATATGTATTATCATCTGCAAGGAAAGACACTTTTGTTTCTTTTTTCTTTTCTTTTCTTTTTTCTTTTGATATCTTATTTACATTTCAAATGCTTTCCCTTTTCAGATCTCCCCTTTGGGAAACCCCTATCCCATCCCCCTCCCTCTGCCTCATTGAGGGTACTCACCCACCCACCCACCCACTCTTGTCTTCACTCCCTGGCATTCCCTTATACTGGGGCATCTAACACTCTCAGACCCAAGGGCCTCTCCCACTGATGGTCAACAAGGCCCTCCTTAGCCACATATGTGGCCAGCACCATGGGTCCCTCCATATGTATTCTTTGGGTGGTGATCCAATATCTGGAAGCACCAGGGGGTCTGGTCAGTTGACACTGTTGCTCCCTCCATAGGGCTGCTAACCACCTCATCTCCTTCAGTCCCTTCTCCAACTCCTTCATCCAGGACTCCATGCTCAGTCCAACTGTTGCTGAATTAAATCTTGGGTATTCCGAACTTTTGGGCTAATATCCACTTATCAGTGAGTATATAACGTGTTTGTTTTTTTGTGACTGAATTACCTCACTCACGATGATATTTTCAAGTTCCATCCATTTGCCTGCGAATTTCCTGAAGTCATTGTTTTTAATAGCTGAGTAGTATTCCATTGTGTAAATGTACCACATTTTCTGTATCCATTCCTCTGTGGAGGGACATCTGGGTTGTTTCCAGCTTCTGGCTATTATAAATATGGCTGCTATGAACATAGTGGAACATGTGTCTTTGTTACATGTTGGAACATCTTCTGGGGTATATACCCAGGAGTGGAATAGCTGGGTCCTCAGATAGTATTATGTCCAATTTTCTGAGGGTCTGACAAACTGATTTCCAGAGTGGTTGTACCAGCTTGCAATCCCACCAGCCATGGAGGAGTGTTCTTCTTTCTCCACATCCTCACCAGCATCTGCTGTCACCTGAGTTTTTGATCTTAGCCATTCTGACTGGTGTGAGGTGGAATCTCAGGGTTGTTTTGATTTGCATTTCCCTGGTGACTAAAGATGTTGAACATTTCTTTAGGTGCTTCTTGGCCATTCGAGTTTCCTCAGTTGAGAATTCTCTGTTTAGCTCTCTTCCCCATTTTTTTGATAGGGTTATTTGGTTGTCTGGAGTATAACTTCTTGAGTTCTTTGTATATATTCAATATTAGCCCTCTATTGGATGTGGGATTGGTAAAGATCTTTTCCCAATCTGTTGGTTGCCGTTTTGTCCTATTGACAGTGTCCTTTGCCTTACAGAAGCTTTGCAATTTTATGAGGTCCCATTTGACGATTCTTGATCTTAGAGCATAAGCCATTGGTGTTCTGTTCAGGAACATTGGTGTTCTGTTCCCCCTGTGCCCATGTGTTCGAGAGTTTTCCTCACTTTCTCTTCTATTAGATTCAGTGCATCTGGTTTTATGTGGAGGCCTTTGATCCATTTGGACTCGAGCTTTGTACAGGGAGGTAGGAATGGATCAATTTGCATTCTTCTACATGTTGACCACCAATTGTACCAGCACTGTTTGTTGAAAATGCTATTTTGTTTCCACTGGATGGTTTTAGCTCCTTTGTCAAAGATCAAGTGACCGTAGGTGTGTGGGTTCATTTCTGGGTCTTTGATTCTATTCCATTGATCTACCTGCCTGTCACTGTACCAATACCATGCAGTTTTTATCACTACTGCTCTGTAGTACAGCTTGAGGTCAGGGATGCTGTTTCCCCCAGAAGTTCGTTTAGTGTTGAGAATAGTTTTTGCTATCCTGGGATTTTTGTTATTCCAAATGAATTTGAGAATTTCTCTAAGTCTATGAAGAATTGAGTTGGGATTTTGATGGGGACTGCATTGAATCTGTAGATTGCTTTCGGCAAGATGGCCATTTTTACTATATTAATCTTGCCAATTCATGAGCATGGGAGATCTTTCCATCTTCTGAGGTCATCTTCGATTTCTTTCTTCAGAGATTTGAAGTTCTTGTCATACAGATCTTTCACTTGTTTCATTAGAGTCACACCAAGCTACTTTATATTGTTTGTGACTATTGTGAAGGGTGTCATTTTCCTAATTTCTTTTTCAGCCTGTTTATCCTTCGAGTATAGGAAGGCTACTGATTTGTTTGAGTTAATTTTATATCCGGCCACTTTGCTGAAGTTGTTTATCAGCTGTAGCAGTTCTCTGGTGTGGTTTTTGGGGTCACTTAAGTATACCATCATATCATCTGCAAATAGTGATATTTTGATTTCTTCCTTTCCAATTTGTATCCCTTTGACCTCCCTTTGTTGTTTAATTGATCTCACTAGAACTTCAAGTACTATATTGAATAGATAGGGAGAGAGGGGGCAGCCTTGTCTAGTCCCTGATTTTAGTGGGATTGCTTCAAGTTTCTCTCCATTTAGCTTGATGTTGGCTACTGGTTTGCTGTATATTGCTTTTACTATGTTTAGGTATGGTCCTTGAATTCCTGGTCTTTCCAAGACTTTTATCATGAAGAGATGCTAAATTTTGTCAAATGCTTTTTCACCATGTAATGAAATGACCATGTGGTTTTTTTCTTTGAGTTTATTTATGTAGTTGATTACATTGATGGATTTCTGGGTATTGAATCTTCTCTGCATCCCTGGGATGAAGCCTACTTGATAGTGATGAATGATTGTTTTGATGTGTTCTTGGATTTGGTTTGCAAGAATTTTATTGTGTAATTTTTCATCAATATTCATAAAGGAAATTGGTCTGAAGTTTTCTTTCTTTGTTGGGTCTTTGTGAGGTTTTGATATCAGTGTAACTGTGGTCTCATAGAATGAATTGGGTAGTGTTCCTTCTGTTTCTATTTTGTGGAACAGTTTGAACAATATTGGTATTAGGTCATCTTTGAATGTCTGATCGAATTCTGCACTAAACCCGTCTGATCCTGGGCAAAATAACAACAACAACAACAACAAAAACAAAAACAGTTTTATTTCTTTCTTGCCATTTTTTATCCCTCTGATCTTTTTCAGTTGTCTAATTGCTCTAGCCAAGACTTCAAGTACTGCATTAAATAGTTTGAAGAGAAAAACTTTGTCTTGCTCCTTATTTTAGTAGAATTGCTTTGAATTTCTCTCCATTTAAATTTATGTTGGCTATTGGCTTGCTGTAAACTGTCTATTATGTTGATGTATGTCCCTTGTATCCCTAATCTCTCCAAGACTTTCATCATGAGGGGTGTTGGATTTTGTCAAAGGTATTTTCTACAGCTAATGAGATGACCATGTGGATTTTGTCCTTCAGTCTGTTTATATGGTTTATATTACATTTATTAATTTATGTATATTGAATCATCCCTGCATCTCTAGGATAAAGCCTACTTGATCATGGTGGATGATTTTTTAAAATGTGTTCTTGGATTCAGTTTTCAAACATTTTATTGAGAAATTTTGCATCTAAGTTCACAAGAGAAACTGATCTGTAATTCTCCTTCTTTGTTGGATCTTTATGTAATTTGAGTATCAGGGTAACTATCACTTCAAAAAATGAATTGTGTAATGTTCCTTATGGTTCTATTTTGTGGAATAACTTGAGGAATGTTGGCATTAACTGTTCTTTGAAAGTTTGGTAAAATTCTACACTAAAACCATCAGGCCCTGGTTTTTTTTTTTTTTTTTAAGCTGGAAGAGTTTTAATGACTGCTTCTACATTGCTAGGGGATTAAAGGTTGGTTGAAGTTGTTTTTTTCTGATCTTTAACTTTCATAAGCAGTGTCTGTTGAGGAAATTATGCATTTCTTTTTGATTTCCCAGTTTGTCGGAGTAAAGGTTTTAAGGTATAAT
Source organism: Rhynchomys soricoides (assembly GCA_019843965.1). Classification (NCBI taxonomy): domain Eukaryota; kingdom Metazoa; phylum Chordata; class Mammalia; order Rodentia; family Muridae; genus Rhynchomys; species Rhynchomys soricoides. Next base: position 6,330,047 of record JADRCH010000042.1, read on the forward strand.
CTCATGATTCTTTTTCCTCATTGTCTATTGTTATGCTCCCCTTTTGTTTCTGATTTTGTTAACTTGTATATTCTCTCTCCCCTTTTAGCTAGTTTGGATAAGGGTTTGTCTATATTGTTGATTTTCTCAAAGAACCAACTTTTTGTTCCACTGATTCTTCTATTGTTCTCTTTGTTTCTATTTTATTTACTTCAGCCCTGAGTTTGATTATTTATCATCTGCTACTTTTGGGTTTTTTCTTTTTTCTAAAGCTTTCTGCTGTGCTGTTAAGTTGTTAGTATGATATCTCTCCAACTTTTTTATGTAGGCACTTATTTCTGTGAACTTGCTCCTTAGAACTATAATCATTGTGTCTCATAAGTTTAGATATACTTTGTATTCATTTTCATTCAATTCTAGAAGTCTTTAATTTCTTTATTTCTGTCTTGACCCATTTTTCATTCAGGAAAGATCTGTTCAGTTTCTGCATGTTTGTTAGCTTCCTGTTGTTGAAATCCAGCTTTAATCCATGGGGGGTCTGATAGGATGTAGGGAGTTATTTCAATTTTCTTGTGTATTTTGAGTCTTGCTCTTATCTAAGGGTATGGTCAACTTTGGAGAAAGTCCCATGAGGTGCAGAGGAGAAGGTATGTTCTCTTGTGTTTGGGTGAAGTGTTTTGTAAATATCTGTTAGGTCCATTTGGTTTAAGATATCTGTTAACTCTAGAATTTCTCTGTTTAGTTTTTGTCTGGATGATCTGTCTATTTGAGAGTGTGGGTACTGAAGTCTCCCACTATCAGTGTGTGAGAATCAATATGTGATTTAAACTGTAGTAGTGTTTCTTTTACAAACTTGGATATCCTTGTGTTTGGGGCATAGATATTAAGAATTAAAATGTCATCCCTGTTATCCTTCCCTATTTCTTCTGATTATTTTTGATTTAAAGTTTATTTTATTAGATATTAAAATGGCTATACTAGCTTGTTTCTTTCTATCTACCTACTTTTCTATCTATCTGTCTGTCTGTTTATCTAAAACAATACTAATCAAAGAAAAGGAAACTATCAATTTGAGAGTGGAGGCGATGTGAGTGGGTGAGGGAGCTTACCTGGAAGTGGTGGAGAGGAAAACAGGGAAGGGGGAAAGTAATGTAATTTTATTTTAATTTAAAATATATTAAAATAAATTAATCAATTAAAATAAACACTTTATAGCACAGGTCTGAAGAAATATGAATCCGTTTACCCTTCAATGCAACAGGCTAATAAGTAGGTTAAAGTTCTGCTCACCAGGACTGCCTCCGTCTGCTTCATCTGGGTTTCTGGGTCCCATAGGACGCAAAGATGGAAAGAGAAATTTTGTAAGCCAGCCGTGCCCTTGATAATATGCCCCACCATTTATGTTCTTCTTAATATCACTAAATCGCAGGTAGTATTTTACCTAGGAGGGTCAGTAAGAAACAAATTATATATATATATTAAAAAAGAAAAGAAAAGAAAGACATGGCAAGAATCAGAAACAAAATGAGTTTTAAAGTACATCAGGAATATTAAATTCTGGGAGTGTATTGATGAGTATCTGAGTAGATTCTGGACTTCAGAAAGTGACAGCAAATTTGCCACGTGAGATATTTTGAAGTGTCAACAACCGTTGAATTCTCGCTGTGGGTTTACGGAAAGCATACACAGCAGGAACTAATGAGTATTATGAATGTATTTTCCCTAGACAGACATCTGACACGCACACTGAAAAAAGATATTCCAAAAGGAAGTATTAACATGGATTCCCTTCATGTTAGCCAACTTTTCCTAAAGGAAAACCTCATCCTTTCCTAAACGTGATTGAGGAGGATAGAGAAGGAATGTGCTAAGATAGCAATGGGAAAAGTCATGTAATTACTGAAAGAAAAGATGCCTAGTTTTAGAGAACTGAGTAAACGTCAAGCTACATTGTATTAGGCCTTAAAACTGTCTGAGATAATCAATAAGCAAGCAAGCAAGCAAGCAAACAAAAAACAAAGCACATACTTGCAAGAGTCAGACCAGAGAAATTGGTTAGATTAACAGAGACAGGCAGGTGTGACTGATTAGCTATACATGAAAGTTTTAATGTGAGTGTTTGAAGTAGTCCACAAGGACTTCAAGGACAGCTGCTCCTCCTTGGGAAGCTCATGTCCTAGTCAAAGGTATATTTACTCATGTTAAGTTTAAATTTGGTGATAAAGGTGTGTTTAGAATATTTATGGAAAGGTGGGAAAGCAGAGAGCTTGTGTGGTTAGGAGACAATATGGAGGCCAAGCAAACTTGTAAAGCGCGGGCAGAAAGCAGGCAGATAGGCAGGACACGTGAGATGGACCCAGAAGACGGGAGGTTTTAAACTGTACCGGATGCATCTCTATACACTGATGAGCCAACATTAGCCCTCAAGAGCCAGTAACTTGGGTTATTGGACGTGTGAACACCAAGATGACCAAACAGAATAGAGAGCAACCCACTATAGGCCCCACTTTACCTCCCCTTGACAGCTGCTTGTACCTTGAACACACAATTTTGGCTCCATAAATATCTACATTCCATTTTTGGTTCATTTGCCTCAGTACCAGGGGCATTAAATTCAAAACATTGTCTTTGTCTATTCTTGGGTACAGTTATGAGAATCACCCCCAGTATTTGAAGATGCCCTAATTCTGATTCAGTGTGGCTTGGTGAATACATGTGTTCTCAACTAGAATTGAGTTCCTTGAGGAACAGGTTCTGTTCTTGACCATGCAATTTCTTAAATCTGTCTCAAAACTCCATTTGAATATTCCCTTATTACTATGCATCTACCTGTAACCTTCACCCAGTAGAAAAGGGACATTCTCAGAGTTTGTGAAGATGCACTCACTTTATCAAAGCAAGCTTTTCGACCTAGGAAACATGTGCTTACTTCCGAAACACCAGCAAGGTATGCACAGCTGGACACAGCAGCAAAAGCAATATCCTTAGCTTGTCTGTATTTCCCAAGGTCCCAGTTTGTGGAGAAGGCCTAGCAGGCAGTGAATACAACTCTTTCCTCATTAGCACAGCAATAGACACTGGAATTAGTTAGGTTTGGACCCAAGTCCGTGAATGGTCAAGAGGCAAGTTAGTCTCTTGTTATTATTAGGGCAATAATAACATGTCTGATTCATTAACTCTCCACAAATTGGAAGTACAGACATGAAGTTTCTCTTTTAAAAATATCTATTTTTTTAATTATGTATATTTGTGTGTTTCTGTAGGTGGATACATGCACAGAGGTTCTCAGATCTCCTGAAGCTAGAATTACAGGTGGTTATGAGCTGCCTGATGTGGGTGTCAAGAACTAAACTCAGGTTCTCTGGAAAAGCCATCTATGTTCTTCACTGAGCCACCTCTCCAGTCCTGAGCCCTGAGATTTCTATGGAGAACTCTCTCACCTTCTTTGGCAGAGGATCGGTGCTGTTTGTGAAGTTGTGGCCAAACACAATAGCAGCCAGAATATTTCTAGAGTTGACAGTTGACCTAGCATAATCTTCAAAATCACTTTCTGAAGGAAACCCTATAACTGTAGAGAGAGTAAAAGTCTGTAAGAGTAGAGTGTATGGCAGTGCCTCACATTTCCAGTTTGAGAAGAGATTAGGAACAAGAGTGTTTTGCCATGATTCTGAAATATTTAAATCTGAGTTACAAGTATGCAGAAATTGGGAAATGAAGCCACCTCATGATTTTACTATTTGAGGTAAGTATATTTCAGTAATTGAGATTTTTTTTATCAGTAAATTTAACTTTGAAATTCAACCTGATTGACCTTAGAAAAGGTGTAATTTGTATTTTTCTAAGTAAAAAAAAAGTTATTTAATACACAGTACATTTGTATACAGTACACTGGATACTCTATAAAGATTCCCTAGAATCAGAAGCATGGTTGACATAAGCAGAATATCAATGACTTAACAGCTGCTGTAGTGGAAATCGAGTTCCATGTAGTTTTGTCGCTTAGACAGCTGTGGCTTCTATTGGTACGACTCTTCCAGCAAATCCCTGGTTCCCAGAGACACACAAGAGAAGCTCCATTGTCCTCACTGCTGATGGTACCATGTCCTCACCAGAGAAGCTCTCCACCCCCCCTCAGGTTTCCCACTCTCAAAGCACATTCTCCTCCATTCCTGTCACCTGTGATCCCAGGTGTCACTGTTTCTGCATCTCGATAGCATCATTGGGAATCCAGTTCCTTCAGCCACTTCCTGCCATTCATTTTCGTAAACAAATCCATTTAACACAAAAACCGTCCATTCTAAAGAATTCTCCATCATTTTAGCCTGTTTTATTTTTCTATCTAACAAACATAGTGAACCTTGGTTGGGTTCATTCTTTGAAAGACCTTCACTCAAGTGACTTATGGTAAATGAGTATTGCCTTATGCTTGCATAAAAATGATTCATGGCCGTGCAGGTTGGAAAACAAAGGTATAGCCATACTCTTAAGAAGGTAGGAAGGATGAGGTTATAGATCTAGGAGCTGACCCTGATCCTGATGCTCCTGAGGCAGAGGAGTTAGGTTGTCTAGTACTAGAGGGAAGGCTACAGATTTTCTAATGGTATTTGCCTCCGTGAGAAACAGGAGAGAAGCTGGTCTGAGAATGTAAAGGTAAGTGAGGAACTGAAAACTCTTGAAATAATTCTATATAGCTTCTCTAAAAAACATGCTGTGGTCGGGATATTCATTGAGTATGTCTCCCAAAGGCCTATGAGCTTATAGCTCAATTGTCAGTGTCACAACTCAAAGGGGGCAGCCCCTTTAAGAGGTGGATCTGGAAAATAGTTAAGTCATGGGAGGGACTGCTCTAGGAGTGGCTAACAAGGCTTTTGTAGGACTCAGGTTAGCTCCTGTGAGTGAGGGTGGTTAGCAAAGAACTGGCTTGGGTCTGCTCTGTATAGCCTGAGGCCTCCTGTCTCTTCATCTCTATCAAATGTGCTTCCATCACAATGCCATTGACTACATTATGATATGGCCAAGATGGTCGGGGGCTGAACAGATGGTGACCCCCAATCTTGTTCTCTTACCCTCCAAAACTATGTGTTAAATAAACTTCTTTTCTTTATACACTACCTGCCCAGGTACTTTTTTTTTTCTTTTTTTACATAAAATAGACTCAGATAAAATCTTCTATGTATTGTACAATAATGTTTTAGATAATTGACCACCTATTTCAGAATAAAGACATGCTTACCCTGTGACTGTGTGTATGGCCTGTACATAGCAATACTCCTGATGCTATTCTTGCCCAGACTTTAAAAACTCACTCAAGAAGCAATGGGGACATAGCATCACTGAGTTGGATAATAGCTTAGAAAATTGTCAATTGTTCAGCTAATGCTAAAATATTACTTTGGGGTGTTTTTGTTTTATAGAGAAAAAATTATATGAACTTAACTTTCAAGTTTAATCAGTTTTATAGTAATATTCTTAGAAAATTGACCCTTGGCTATGAGGATGTTCTATAGCATTTTGTGTAGAAGATAATCACCCAGTTAAAAAGCTGTTGTTTTTTGTTTTTTGCTAAAATTGTTGAATAATATGCTTTTATACAAATCTTAACTAACCTTTCATATGGAGGTTTAAATTCTTTTTCACATTTTTGACAATATTCTCTACCACTGTGATGTTGGAAGGCACGTAAGCCAGCTCCCAAGGATGAAAACTGGTGGTGGAGAATTGGAAGAACAAAGGAACAGTGCTGACAGGTTGGTCAGGAAAATACAGAGATTCAATCTTCTTTATACTAAGAAGGTGGCGTGTTGCCAAAAGCACAATGCTGAACACAAGCATCAGGACTAGCTCGGTGACTAAAGCCCCGACCTTCCGCTTCTAAAAGAATTAAAGAACAATAATAATATGTTAGTTTTCCCTAGAGGTTGTTGATTTAGTGAATGGCTATTAAGCTGATAAGTTACTTCATTCATTCAGATTACATAGGTGACTAGCATGGCTTTACTTTATGACAAACAAAAATTCAAAGACTGTCTCATTTCTCTCTCCAATGTGACATTCTGCTATTACCTCACTCTGTGTAGATTTTATGTTAAAAAGAGAATGACCCGGCCCTGAAACTGAGAAAAGTAAAGTAGTATAAAATAAAAGGCAGCCATTACAAAGTGAGAATTCCCTTCTGACCATCTCTGAGCTGTTGCAACAATACTACGCGGAGTTCAACTTACCTTTAGAGTAAAGTTCTTCCACAGAAGAAGCCAAAGTTTTTTTGACTCCGGTGAAGCCATTCTTCTGAACAGAGTTCAACTCTGGAGGAATTAAAAATGTTTTTTAAAGAAAAGAAAATTAAGATTATCTACATCTTCAGATATGCGTCCTTCATTTGGAATACCCGTTAGAGGTCAGGACATTTGGAAGGGAGAAGTTTCAATGACAGGAGAGAGAGCTCAGTGCTATAAAGGTTTAAAGGGGAATATTGGGCTAGGAAAGTTTAAATTTGGGTAGGAGATGGGACAGCAAAAGATAGGGAGAGATAAATAACCGAAAAGACCTTTAGGAAAGTCATATAGGAGCCTACCTACTACTGTAGAAGCACTACACACACACACACACACACACACACACACACACACACGGACAGACACACAGTCAGACAGACACACACACAGACAGACAGACAGACACACACACACGAGAGAGAGAGAGAGAGAGAGAGAGAGAGAGAGAGAGAGAGAATTAAAATGAAATTATCTGAAAATGGATTATACAATACCCCTACTAGATTCCAAAAATTCCAGTGCCAAGAATGGTTTAATATTTTTGGAGCTATTTGTCAGTGTGGTCCCACAGACCTTCCCCTAAACATTAAAGACTATTGCCAATTGCCAATACTATTGGCACACTCCAGAACTTGGCTATAAGACCGTACTGCTGAAGACACTGTACACTTAAGTCAGAGAACATGAAAAAATATCAAGTTGATTCTCACCAAGAAGCTTCATTCCTAACTGCCTAGCTTTCACAATGATGCAAGATGCTATTGGTGCTACCAGATGAGAAAGTTACCATCAGTTGTATGTATGAGCTTCGTGAGCTACCATAAAGACTGGTCTGGCAAGATATGCCCACTAGTGCAATTGCACCACAGAGGGAATAACCAGTGATTGATTTAAGTCTTTCACCAGAAGATGAAATCTATACCTATCACAATTATCAGGCCAAGAAGCCAACAGTTAGGCAGGACTCTCAGGGAGAGCCCACTACTGTTCTTCTAAATAGACATAGAATTAATAGATTATTAATCCATCTCCTAATCTTAGTCAGACAAGCATCTCCTTCAGTAGTGATTAACATAGAGACCTAGAAACGATGGAAGTACAGAGAATAGGAGACTGCTGATGCTTAGTCCGAAGTGTGACATCTATATCACATACACTACCCCCAAAATGGTCAGGAATCATTGTGGAAGAGGAGTGAAAAGAGAGTAAGAACCAGAGACAGTGTACAACTCCAGGAAAACAGTATTTCCTGGACACCAGGGGACATCTGCACGCATGAACTCACAGTGGTTATGACAACAAGCACAAGACCTGGGGAAGCTCAAGCTAGGTCAGATCCCATCGTGAAGAAGGGAGGTCACAGTCCCACCCCGATTCAACTAGGCATCGGTAACTGATATGTTCCGAGAGAGAAAGTGTGGCCCCTGGTACATCAATAATGCTCCAGTGGAAGACTACACAACCAAGAGTATATGGACAGCACCAACTGTTTAATAAAGCAAAAACAAACAAAAAATCAAAAACAAAATCCTTAAAGAGGACAAAGCTGGGTAAGTAGGGAAAGGGAGGGGGTGTCAATATGGGAGGAGTTGGTGGACAGGAGACTGTGATCTGAATGCACTGCTCAAGATTCTCAAAACACGAATAAAAAAGTTTTAAACCAAAAAAGAAGAAAGAAAGAAAGAAAGACCCTATCTAATCCAGAAGCATGTGGCTTTTAGACAAGGAAACTACTTAAGGTGTGTTAATTTAATTTTCTAATACATCTTTAAAATAGCAATAAGCATTGAAATGCGGGAGTAGTCATCTATCCCTATATTTTAAATGTATTCGGCATCTGTGGCAATTCTAATATCTAAAAAATGTCACAGACAGAGCAAAGATTAATTAGTTATTTGAGTTTTCGGGTTTGGGAGTAACTACCGCCAATAACAGTGTGTGTGTGGGGGGGGTTGTGATGAGCATTTGTGTTTATGTGAACATTTGTGTTTATGTCTCTGTCAAACTCATATATTAAATCCTAATAGACAAGATGATGTTATTTAGAAATGGGGACTTTAAGTGGGGTTGATGCTCGCATATGAAGCCCCAGAGACAGGCTCTCATCTCATCCCTTCTGGCATATGAATACATATTAGAGACACCTGTGAGCCAGGAAAGGGGTTTCACAAGACACCGAATCTGCTGGCACTTCAGCCTCCAAAATCTCATCAAAACCTTCTGCAGTTTATAAGTCACATAGCCTATGATTTTTGTTATAGCGGCCAGAATGAACTATGGGAAAATTCTTACATTTAAAGAATATGAATATTATAACTATTATATGTTTATACTAGGTACACATGTATAATCGGGGAGAAAATGAAATCCAGTCCTCACAGCATGAATGGCATGGCAGCTGTTGACATTGAAATCACAGCTCTCGGCTTAACAGGAATAAAAGATTGTTTATTCTGGAGCCATTATGAGTGACCATGGCCCCGGAACACAAATTGGGGTTCCCCAAATTTTATGTTTGAGTGTGGAAGCAGTTTCACAGGGTTTTATAGCTTTACAGAACCATGGAAGTCATAAATAGTGGCAACTTTAAAATGCATTGGTGGGCACATCCGAGAGGTGGGTCCGACAAGGTGGGGAGAATCATTTTATAAACCCAAGATGCTACCTGATGGCATCTTATCTCCTGGATTGCTGGAAGCTAGTGAGCTGCTATGTTAGTAATAGCTTCTAAGAGGTTTTTATTTACTATCATGAAGTGTTTGTTTAGATACAAACGTGGCTGTGCCTGAAACTAAAACTAGCCCAAGATAAAGTCATTAGCTTCTGAACCTACAAAATTCTAGTCTCTCCACAGTACTTAAATTCCAGCTGGTCCATCAATCTCTGAAAACACAGACTCCTTCCTGGAGGAGTCTGTTGTCCTTGTTGTTTACAGCCAGGCACAGCTTCTTTTCAGAAGTTTTCATTCACATGGGCAATTATCAACACTCCCCTCCCCAATTTGAAATCAGGTTGTTTAGATCCAAATCTCTACCAATGGCAGTGGCGCCTCTACCAGTAACCTTGCACAACTGACAGAAATTTGGGGGAAGGGAGCTCTGAGGAGAAGAGATGGAGCTCCAGACTGTAAAGGAGATTCATCAGATTAAAGCTTTATTTAATCTTAAAATGAGGAAGAATCTGAAGGAGATGGGCAGTTCCAGGGTCTATAATCCAGATTCATTCAAGCACAGCAATCAAATCAGGGGCCCTGTTAATTTGTGTGCGTGTGTGCACGCATGCACACCCACACGCACACATACACATTCTCTGGAAAAACGATGCTTGAGTAGACTTTCTAAAATTTCGGAAAATAACAGCAAAATGAAACATAACCATAATATTACTAGAAAAATCTCTACTACTGTCTTTAAATTTATTGTTATTGTTGTGTGTATGCATCATATGGCCATAAATAAAAATAAAAGTTAAAATAAAATTAACATCCCAAGCTAATGGAAACCAAAAGAGTACAGAAATAGCTGTGTTAGTTAAAACAGATACAAAGCCAGGCTTGGCGACACACGCTTGTAATTTTAACTACTCAAGAGGCTGAGACAGGTGCTTACGGGGTCTGAGACTGCATCATGTATCTTTTCTGAAGGTTTGATATAAATAACAGGAAGTACTTTTAGAAAATTCACAGATATATGGAAACTAGACATCATGCTTCTTGTGAGTAAAATCGTCAGTGAAGACTGTTTTTTTTCAGAAAGCAATTACCGATATGTTGAGACAAATGGAAATGGAAAAAAAACAAAAACAAAAAAACCCAAAAACAACAACAACAAAACCATACTAAACTTACAAGATGAAGCAAAATAATCACCCTGTAAGGTAAGCTTACAGGATTAAAATTTACATCCCAGATTTTCAGAGAAGCAACTTGACAGTACATCAGAGAACTAGAATTACAGGAATAAAACTAAGTAAGCACAAGAGTGGAGCTCAGGAGCCATTGTAATCGATCGCTACCCAGCCCAGACATCTCATTACTCTGTGTTCTGGGTAAAGGAAAAACGTGGGGCTAATCCCTGCCCCCGTTTTAAGACAGGGTCACATTGTGTAGATCTGGCGGATCAACATCTCAAGAGGCAATGATGGGGCATCCTGCCTTTTTGCCTTTAACCTCCTGTGACCTCACACCCTGGGCTGCGGTTCTGGCATTATCCCCATTCCTTACATAGAAAATGGCAAATGGCGAGAGAGACAGAGACAAAGGGAGACTGAGCTCCCAGAGTATCTGAAAGCAGTGTGAGAACAGGGGACACACAGGGAGGACTCACACTACTGTTCCAGTTTAGCAACCTTAAATCACTAGTGCCATATCCACTGAAGAGCATCAGATTGCCCAGTTCCGGAAACTCTTCCTGCACCCAAGCAAGGCCTTAGCTAACCGTCCTGCAGGGCATCACTCTTTCTTCCAAGGTCGAGGCCCCGGATCTCGTGCAACGAATTAAAAGTATAGTCGTGGATGGACCAGAGGCACGTGCCAAGTGCAGTGAACCGTTGAGGAGAGTCAGGTGCAAGAGAAAAGACAGAGGCACGTGCTGGGGGGGGGGGGGGGGGGGGGGGGGGGGATGGGCTGGGAGTAGGGGGAGCCAACAAAGCAGAAGGATCATGGAGTATATGCCAAAACCATATATTTCTCCTGTTTCCCCAGATGCATCAGTTCAGAAGGAAAGAGCACGTGGGGGGTGGGAGGGCCGTGGGGAGCTGCAGGCATGCACTGTAGCTAGGGGATGAGTCAGTATTGGAGCTACAAGCCCAACCTGGAGCCAGAGAGCCCTGGCACGGAGCCCAGTCCAGATCCCTGCTTGTTCCAAATCCTTCTCAGCAATGCCTCTCATTCAGTCCACCATGCACCATTCTTCCTTGCCACACGTGGGATCGTCTGTCCACAAGCCCAGCAGTATAGTGTCTCACCCACCCCTTTCTCCTTCCTCCCTCCCCCTTGTCCATCTCCATTTCTCTGTCTCTATGCCGCTCCCCAGTCTGGGATATCGATCCACTCTTCTCAGTTCCTTCCAAGTCCGCACTGACTTAACCATGAACCTGCGTGCAGGAGCTGCCTGAGCTCTTTGCCCTCAGCTCTTAGACTCCCCACCTGCTTCATCTGGGTTCATTGACTGGCCTGTCAATCACTCAGTGGACTCCACCTCTATATCATATATCCCGGTGCTGTACAGGTTCATGAATGCTCACTTTTCATGGCTCTCCCCCATCCTGATACCCTCTTCCAGTGTAGCTTCGTGTTAGAGTCACAGCTTCTGAATTCTGATAGGGACCGCAAGTTCCCTATCCTTGATGTGCCTGATAGGGGTTTATTATTGATTTTGGCACCAAAAGGACCCAGAACGAATGTGACTTTGTACCTTGTCAGAAGAGGGCGCTGGAAGAACACTGTAGAAGCTTTTCTCCCCGATTGTCTTCAGCCTCACTTTTTTTTTTTTTTAAATTGGCTCTGGCCTGGCTACTTGCCAGCAGCAGCTTGGACTGTGTGCCTCCCCCCGACCCCTCTCCTCCGCACTTACAGTCCAGGACCATCAGGGCCGCAGCTGTCTGGATCTCAGCGACAGGCTGCCAACAACCCAGCCCCAACAGCTGTTCTCATTCGGCCAGTTTAGGCGCTCAGGCACTCAGGAGCGTTGTTGCTTGAAGAATCCGGGCAACTGCTGTGGTCCAGAGCTCACGACCTTCCCCACATTGGGGAGTGAACACCGCTGCCCTGTGCTTGTTCCTTGGATGTTTTCATTCATCAGCGATAGTGCCGGGCGTTCATTTAAATATCGCCAATAAACTTTCCTTGTGCAAATTGTAGTTTGGCATCTTGTCTCTAGAGGGAGACAGTGACCTGCACACCAGTTGCCTTGGTCAAACCTTTGGGCACCTGCCAATCTCCCAATGACAAAAATTAAGTAGCAAAACCTACTTCAGACCTGAGACAACTCAATGATGTGGTCACGGAGAGTGGACAATAGAAGCCTCCACACACGTTTTCTAATAGGGAGAAAACCCCAAGGAAGGCTGCTAAAGCAATGAAACGTAGATGTCTTTTGGATATCATTTTGTTGCCAGCTGGGGAGGTGGGGTCCAGGGTTTAGAGGTTCTTAACCTCTTATCCAAAGAATTAAAAACAAAGACTCACATAGACCTGCAAGATAACCATATGCATGCCCGATTGTGAATAGGCATAGGATGTGACTAGGGGATTTTCTGTAAAAGTTCACTTAACAGAATTTGCATCGCTGAGCATGCACCCAAAACTAGTTCAGGCTATATCAGCCTTTACACTCATGTTACAAGGATATGTCAGATATTCTTGGATAGTAACCACCTAAGTTCGATTTTTACTGGAGGCAGAGAAATTGATAGTATGGTTTGCAGAGAGGCCAATCAACGCAGGTAGGGGTGTGAGTGGGTTCTGAGGTTCCATAGTGTGTGTTGTCCACAGACCTCATGTGTGCACAGTTCATGCAGGCAAAGGAGCAGGCTGCCAATAGTGTTATTTAAAAAGGGGGCATAGGCATAACCAAATAGGGTCCCAGGGTACTAACCTGTCTCCTATGCTTGCCTGCTTCAGTTTTGTTATTGACAGTATCAACTGAGGATGCAAAAGCCTTGAACGAGCTGCCCCATAGCACAGCAGCCCCAGACTGCTTGCTGGGCCATTCTGTGTTGCCCATCTTACTTGCCTGTTTCTTGGACTGTGAGCGCTAGAGGGAGGGTTAGCTTCTCGTGGTGCTCACCATTAGCTCTCCCTGCCTAGACTGTAGGAATGCATCCCACCTTCTTTCCATCTTAGAGCTGGGTCAGAGTAGGAAAGAAGAAGCAGGATTCTTCTTTGCTGTTGTTTTGTTTTTGAGACAAAGATTCATGTAGCTGGTCTCATAGCTGCTTTGTAGCTGGGGCTGGCCTTACACTCCTGGTCTCCCTGCTTCTGCCTCCTTAGTGACAGGATTACAAGTGTGTGGCTCAAAACACACTCTTAAAATAAATATTTCCTTTCTGTTCTTGGACTTTCATGTTCTTATGCAAAGACTCTTAATTTGACTTGGGGAAATTACTATTCAGCTGACCTTTTAATCTTTGACATTGATGATGTGTTTACACAAATATATGTGTGTCCTGGGAAAGGTGATTGTCGTGGGGTCTTGTCCTCCTCCAGTGCACAATCAGCTGCTACAACACAATGATATTGTTCTTCATGTTGTCCCATCTGTACCATCACCCTTTCTAAATGTTTCTATTCTCAGGATACTATGGAAAAGAGACCTTATCTCCACCCTGGTAAATGCTGTTCCTTTCATAATTCTAGGAGGGAGAACAGGGTATTTTATAAATCTAGCATATAGATCTGTACATGCTAGACACACAAGTGACTCATCTAAGTCTATAATGAAGGGGATAAATTTTTATTATGTAAATATATTTACACAAAGTTATATATACATACACACTTCCCTCTCTGAACCCAAGTGCATTTGAAAAAAAAAAAGTCATAATCACCAGTTGGAACTGAACCTCAAGGCACTAGTTTCTCTTATCTACTCTCTGTGTTATCTGGGTTGGCAAAAGTCAGGAAGACTTGCTCCAGGGTGATCTGACTGATGGAATAGTCTTCTAAATTGTAGTCCTCCTTCGCTTTCTCCAGGATGCCAAACACCTTCAACAAACAGCAACAGAAAACATGCAGTCACCACTGAAACATTCCCTCCAGTCTCCAACCCAGAGGACTCACTCCTTCCTCTCCCCAGTGTCCATTGGCTTCACAGTAGAGAACAAAAGGCTCCAAGAGGGTGAGAAGGGAAAGCTGGAGAAACAGGTAATTGAGAAACTAAGGACAGGCAGATCTCTGTCCCAGTTGTCTTGAGAAACTAAGGACAGGCAGGTCTCTGTCCCAGTTGTCTGGAGGGACACAGGCTAATAATAGGATTTAGGGGCAGAAATAGAAGAACAGAATTTAATAGAAGGCTATTAAATTCTAACACATTTGGAAAGTAACATGAATGTGCTAGTGCACCCACAATGCCAGGCATGATTCCATTGCCTGGTGTGCTCCTAGCATTAGTGCATAGAAGTACATGGTTTCGGCCATCACCTTTCCCCAGCTGTTGTCCTTGCTGGGAATGTAGTAATTAAGGACCCCTTGATTCTCTTGCTTTAAGTCACTACCTAAGACAAGAAAATAGACAGGTGAGTAATCTTAAAAGATTTCATTTAAAACTGCCTTAAAATAATGTTACATCTGCATCATATTATATACGGGGGTTGGGGGGAAACTAACAGGTCAATACATAAGTGGACAGGACCGAGTATTTAAGAACATGAGCCTTATGGGACATTCTCATTCAAGCCACCACATATGGCTAAAGTATTTACAAGATTTATTACTGATAAAATCGTATTATTATATGGAGTACATCACAGTTGCTGAGTGTACTGTTTTCAACTTGCATGTCTAATGTTAGATACTAATCTTCCTAAAACGAACATTAGTAACTTTTATTGTGAAACCGGTGCTGGGTATGTGGTCTGGGGCAACTCATTCTGGGTCGTGCATTTTCCGATGGTGGCTTTGGAGGAGATCAGGAAAGATATTGCCTCAGTGTTCTTGTGATTATGCCATGACTCTGCCATGGGAAAGGTTACAGCATACAGGTTACCAAAGTCTGGCCATTTGTTAGCTTGCTTTACAATTGTGTAAGAATTCACTAGTGCAATCAGAAGGCAAACAGTAGTATTCATTATGAATTTTGAACACATATTTGAATATATTTGATTTGTAGATTAAGTTGACTTGGATTTAAATATTGAAATTTATATATAGTTAAAGTGTTAGATTTCCTTTAATATTAGCCCCAAAAAATGGATTGTCACACAAATCTTTTTACTATGTTTCAAACATAGAACTAAATTACTTAAAGTTACTACACAGGAAACCTCCCATTCCGGTAAAACAAACAAACAAACAAACAAACCAGATACCCCACATTCCAGTTTTCAGCCTCTCACCCCAATAAAAGGTCTCTAAGTGCCTTCAATGTAATTGAATAAAACTGCTCATTATATATTATCTTCTTTCTTTTTCAAATTTAATATTTTTATTTTACTCCTGATGTTAGTCTCATACTTGGTAGACACGTCCTCTACCAGTCATCTCTATAGTCCAGCTGGGTAAAGTTTCTAATCCTTCTTTCATTGAACATTATGTTTCTATGGTTCATTCATGTTGATCCATATTGTTACAGTTAATTCCTTAACTTTTTTGCACCACAGTAATCTAGTATCCCGTACTTTATTTTCATTTGACTGATAGTTCTTTCTTCTGTCAGAATGTCCTGAATAGTTGTTGTTGTTGTTGTTTTTAACCTAGCTCTTAGCATAGGTGATTCAAATATTTAGTCTGTTTCTAGAAGCGGAATCTCTGGGCCATTACTCTTTTCAGTTTGAAGATATAGGGAACTACAAAGAATATCATGCCCCTTCACCATGAGATGCTTTCTTGAACTTATTTATTCTGTGATTGGGCAAACACTGGACACACGACTAATTTAGCATCTGTGGAGACAGGGGTCTACCGAGGAAGATGACAAGAGGATTCACTTACACAGGAAGACATTGAAAACTGGTTAAAAACAACAAACACTCAAATAAAAACATTAACAAACTCCCAAGTGCCAGATATTGGGCTGGCATGGGATAGAATATGGGGCCATTGATTTTCTTTTCTATTGGTTAGATTCTCCATTTAAAACCATTTATCATCTTACAGTACCAAAACCCTCACCAACGGTGTGCTATTTGACCAGACAGACACCAGTCATTTAAACCAGAGGTCTTCAACCTTTCTAACGCTGTGACCCTTTAAAATAGTTCCTCATATTGTAGTGACCACCAACCATAAGATTCTGTTCATTGCCACTTCATAACTGTAATCTTGCTACTGTTATGAATCACGGTATAACTATCTGTTTTCTGATGGTCTGAGGTGACTGCTATGAAAGAGTCATTCAATCCCACAAGAGGGGTCACAACCCACAGGTTGAAAACCACTGATTTAGCCTTTCCTTTTGTTTTTGTGTTGAGGGAGGTTCTCAGGCCCAGGTGGGTCTAGAACTTTCAATCCTCGTGCCTCAAGATCCTTGGTACTGGTGTTCAATTACAGATGTACCACCAAATAAACCAAGCCTAATACTCACTGGTAGCTCTTACACAGAAGCTTCTTCAACAATATTCCCAATTGATCTAAACATTTTCATTTGCATATTCTTCTGAAAAAGACTTATGGGAACAATAATGCTTGAATGTTTCTATGTTGGTGTGTGTGTGTGTGTGTGTGTGTGTGTGTGTGTGTTAAATATTTTGCCTGTATTTTTTCTGCACTAACTATCTTAAATCTACTACAAGCTGTCATCTTAAAACATTCTTGTCAGAGGCTGAGAAATGGCTCAGTTGGTAAAATGCTTTCAGCATTAGCATGAGGATCTAGGCTTCAACCCCAGAATCCACATAAAAATACTGGGCATGGTGACATGCTCTTTTATTCCTTGCACTAGAAAGGTAGAAACAGGTGGATCATTGGGAGTCTCTGACTAGTCAGCCTAGTCTACTTGGTGAGGTCTAGACCACCGAAAGAGTCGGCTGTCTCTACAACCGTGTGTGTGGCTCAACAACACAACAACAACAACAACATGCCATGCCATAGATGGGGAGTTGGCTTAGTCAATAAAGTGTGTGCTGCAGAAGCAGGAGGACCTGAGTTCAGATCAACAGCATCCACATAAAAGCTGGGAGTGGTAGCATAAGTTGTAAGCTCAATAATAAGGCAGAGACAAGTGACTGCCCAGAGCCAGTCTTGCCAAATTGGGGAGCTTCAGAGTTAGTGAAAGACACTGCATCAAAAAAGAGAGCTGCTACAGCTGATAAACAACTTCAGCAAACTGGCCGGATATAAAATTAACTCAAACAAATCAGTAGCCTTCCTATACTTGAAGGCTGAGAAAGAAATTAGGGAAATGACACCCTCCACAATAGTCACAAACTATCTTGGTGTGACTCTAACCAAACAAGTGAAAGATCTGTATGACAAGAACTTCAAGACTCTGAAGAAAGAAACCAAAGAAAACCTCAGAAGATGGAAAGATTTCCCATGACCATGGATTTGCAGGATTAATATAGTAAAAATGGCCATCCTGAGGACAGCAATCTACAGACTGAATGCAATTTCTATCAAAATTCCTAGTCGATTCTTCATAGAGTTAGAAAAAGCAATTCTCAAATTCATATGGAATAACAAAAAACCCAGGATAGCAAAAACTATTCTCAACAATAAAAGAACTTCTGGGGGAATCAGCATCTCTGACTTAAAGCTGTAATACGGAGCAATAGTGATAAAAACTGCATGGTATTGGTACAGTGACAGGCAGGTAGATCAATGGAATAGAATTGAAGACCCAGAAATGAACCCACACACCTATGGTCACTTGATCTTTGACAAAGGAGCTAAAACTATCCAGTGGAAACAAGACAGCATTTTCAACAAATGGTGCTGGCTCAACTGGCAGTCAACGTGTAGAAGAATGCAAATTGATCCATTCCTATCTCCCTGTACCAAGCTCAAGTCCAAGTGGATTAAGGACCTCCACATAAAACCAGATATACTGAATCTAATAGAAGAGAAAGTGGGGAAAAGTCTCGAACACATGGGCACAGGGAAAAATATCCTGAACAGAACACCAATGGCTTATGCTCTAAGATCAAGAATCGACAAATGGGACCTCATAAAATTGCAAAGCTTCTGTAAGGCAAAGGATACTGTCAATAGGACAAAACAGCAACTAACAGATTGGAAAAAGATCTTTACCAATCCCACATCCAATAGAGGGCTAATATCTAATATACACAAAGAACTCAAGAAGTTAGACTCCAGACAACCAAATAACCCTATCAAAAAAGGGGGGAAGCAGAGCTAAACAGAGAATTCTCAACTGAGGAAACACAAAGGACTGAGAAGCACCTGAAGAAATGTTCAACATCCTTAGTCATCAGGGAAATGCAAATCAAAACAACCCTGAGATTCCACCTCATACCAGTCAGAATGGCTAAGATCAAAAACTCAGGTGACAGCAGATGCTGGTGAGGATGTGGAGAAAGAGGAACACTCCTCCATGGCTGGTGGGATTGCAAACTTGTACAACTACTCTGGAAATCAGTTTGGCAGACCCTCAGAAAATTGGACATAATACTGCCTGAGGACCCAGCTATTCCACTCCTGGCCATATACCCCAGAAGATGCTCCCACATGTAATAAAGACACATGCTCCACTATGTTCATAGCAGCCATATTTATAATAGCCAGAAGCTGGAAACAACCCAGATGTTCCTCAACAGAGGAATGGATACAGAAAATGTGGTACATTTACACAATGGAATACTACTCAGCTATTAAAAACAATGACTTCATGAAATTCACAGGAAAATGGATGAAACTTGAAAATATCATCCTGAGTGAGGTAACTCAGTCACAAAAGAACAAACACGGTATGTACTCACTGATAAGTGGATATTAGCCCAAAAGTTCGAAATACCCAAGAGTCACTTCACAGCAAATGTAGGGCTGAGCATGGGGTCCCGGATGGTGGAGTTGGAGAAGGGACTGAAGGAGCTGAGGGAGTTTGCAGCCACATGGAGGGAGCAACAGTGTCAACTGGCCAGACACCCCCGTGCTCATGGAGATTGGATCACCAACCAAAGAATGCATATGGAGGGACCCATGGTGCTGGCCACATATGCGGCAGAGGAGAGTCTTGTTAGCCATCAGGGGGAGGAGAGGCCCTTGGGCCTGAGGGTTTTAGATGCCCCAGTATGGGAGAATGCCAGGGAGGGAAGACAGGAGTGGGTGGGTGGGTGAGGGAATACCCTCATAGAGGCAGGGGAGGGGAGAGGGGATAGGGGGTTTCCAAAGGGGAGACCTGGAAAGGGGAAAACATTTGAAATATAAATAAAGTGTCAAAAAATATATCCAATGCAAGTGAGGAAAACACCCCTACTGACCTCTGTCCTCAACGAACATATGCACACATATACTTGTGTGTATAGGTACACATGCCCACAAGAACAGAAATATACACCACACACATGTGGGTGTTTATGTAGATGGGATGAGTGGCTCCTGAGAAATGATATCTGAGGTTTTCTTTTGTCTTCCACATGGATGTGAATAGATAGGCAGACAGGCAGAGGAGGGGAGGGAAAGGGAGAGTGAGTGGGAGAGAGAGAGGGAGAAGGAGAGGGACAGGGACAGGGACAGGGAGAAGCGATCATCCTGGTTTCTTCTGCTTAAAACTGACTTGGTTTTTGGTCCACGGAGCCAGCTATGCTCCCGTTCACAATTATTAAGGGCAGTGGTTACATTAGAATGTCTTGTTTCTGGTGATGTGTGGTCAATTTTTCCAGGTATCTGGTTGACCTTTTATAGTGGGTTTGCCTCCTTTGTCTTCAGGAAAATGACCAATGGTTTCAGTGTTGTGTCTTCTCTTCTGCTGATGGCACCCTCCTTTGTGGCTGGCTTCCACTGGACCCTCGTTGCCTTTCTTTACATTCTCACAAATGCATTTGTGCATTTGTTTGTTTTTCCCCTTTTGTTCTCTTCTACAATTTCCATTTCCTTTGTACGTCGCATGCTTGTTTGTTCTTTAGTTATATAATTATGAAAATTGGCTGAGAAAATCCTCTCCAAAGCCATTGGCCGTCCTGTAGATCCTTCTGTTGTTTAGCCTGCCAACTTCTCAGTTATTCTTTCATGATATCTATCCCATTTATGGTTTGTTGGGCTCACATTTTCGGTTTTATAGCTTTGTAAGTGTTCCCATCATGCTAGGGTTTCTGTTTTTCACTAGCCGAATTTTCCCGTAAAGATTAACCACAATCTTTCCAGTTCTTTGCGTTTATGGGAGATGAACTGCCTTGCAGCTTAGGAATGTAAGAAATGGAGTAGGACAAAATCATGTACATAGCTTCACAGCTGAGTGTCTTCTGAATCTGTTAAATAAGGCACTAGCAAGGTAGCTCTGCCATATGCTCTTCTGAGTCTCCTTTCTCTGCAAGCCTGCTAAGGGATGCATTGCTCCACAGCAGAGCTGGGTTTGCTTCTGCCCAGAGTCAGAGGATGTTGCTGAGCTCTGAGATGGCTCACTATGAAGGTCCTGCCTTTATGTGTTCCTTTCAGCATGATCTCCCCAGAGACAGCCCAAGGCATCACCACAGATCCTGGAGCTGACACGGGTTTATATTTTCAAGGATTTATATTTTAATTATGGTTTACATTCTTGTTTTGTTTCTTTTACATTTTTCTCTCTTATTAATTTTTTAATCTTTGGGGCTAAGAGGGAATATTATACCTTTATTTTTGAGCCTATAGTGCATTAAAAACATTGGTTGTTATTTAACAAAATTCTAGTTTAATTTTACTGGCAATGCTCTTCAAAGATAAAATATACAATGCAGAATCAGAATCATCTTGTTGGTGACTTTTTTTTATAAATAAAATGAAATACGGGCATTCACATTTCCTTGAGATTATATAAAATGTATATGCTAAAAATCTATGCTTTCTTGTAGAAACTTACTCTTTTAGAATTGCTTATGTCCACTGCCCTTCGGCTAGTAATGCCTATTTTTTCTTTTTAAGGGTTAATATTTGTGCATGCATGCATGCAATGTCAGCTCCCTTCTTTGCTGTCATATACAATAGCTATTTGCTCAAAAATAATATAGGGAATGACTGGGCGATGACACCTTACACTTTGGACCTTTCTCAAACCCACATTCCAGAAGATGTATCTGTTCACATTCTTAATAAAGGACAGTATTCAGTGCTCCTCCATCAAGTACAGCAAATGAGCAGAGTAGTAACAATAAACAAATTTCTTGGCTCACAAGGCACGATGCAAAATGGATGCATAACTGCACATTTAACCTTTTGGACACACACACCAGCATTTCCATACCACATTGCTGTCACCGTGATAATTTTCCCACACATTTGTTCTCCACATCTGCTCTATTTTTCATTCATGTGGTGACCCCAATTTCTCCTGTGTAATCAATCATGTTACTTTCCATTGCTTAGACTATAAAATTCCAGATCCTTAGCTTAACTCACAAGAGCCATTTCTGTTATGTTTTGCTCAGCCTGATAAGGCAGAGATGAAGACAGGATCCCACAGATATTAAGGTTGGGGGAGCACAGAGAGAAAAATAAGATCAGCCAGTTCAGACTGTGCACTGTACATGGGGCCGGAAGACAGGTTCTTACTGGATTTAATGCTCAGGAACAGAACTTTCTTTTAAAAAAAATTAGTTTTTAATCAAATGAATACTTTATTAGACTCATAACCATTATACATTTCTTGTGATCATTGAGTTATCAGATTTTTAAGACGGGCAACAGAATTCTTGAGAAGCACACTCACTCACATTTCCAAACCATATTCCGGCTGAGGTGGCAGAAGGGCAGAGTTATAGTTTTTCATATAAGACAAAAACTCTCAATGTTTTTCATAGATTATGTTATGGACTAAGTTTTTATTGCATACGTTGAAGTTCTAACTTCCTAGGAGACATTGGAGGTAGGACCTTTACTGAGGTAATTGAATTTAAATGGGGCTGTGTGACTTCCCTAGTCTACTGTGACTGATGTCCTTTTGAGAAAAATAAAACTAAAAAAAGGTAGATGCCAGGGCACTAGGGAAATGTTCACATACAGAGGACAGCCCATGGGAGTAAGGTAGAAATGATGGTGTCTGCAATGCAAGCCAAGGAGAGAGGCCTCCGAAGAAACCAGTTCTGCTGGAAGCTTGATCTTGGCCCTCTCTCATCCAAAACTGTGAGAAAATAAATGTCGTGTAATCCACCCATTCTGTATTATTTTGCTATGGGAGTCAGTTCTAGCAGATTTTCTTTTTAAAACATGGAATTTTGCTAAAATAAAAAAAATACAAAAACAAAAACTGAAATCTTCAAACTTTAAATTCTATGACTTCAGATAGTAAATCATATGCCAGCTCATATGGATAACTATCTGACTCATTCACACAAAATATTGACAAATATTTGCCATTTTTCATGAAAGTTTTGCATAAATAGGCAGAGTTACAGACACAACCATTTCCCCCAAAGAACTCATTACTGGATGTCAGACATACCAAAAATGTATGGGAAACTACTGTGAGACACACAGCATGTAGTCAGTGAGACCACGGACATGACTTACCACTTGAAAAGTTAATCAGACTGTACTTACCTGGGAAAACCTCAGTGATAAAATTTTTTAAATCCTGTACCACATTGTCATCAGTGCCAGTTTTGAACTTGATGGTCATGGTATAAATATTGCCAAATTTGTTCTTGAGATGCTGAGGGCTACCCAGGCACACCAACTTTCCCTTCACCATGATGGCTAGCCTGGTACAGAGAGCTTCACACTCCTCCATGCTAGAAAAACAAAACAAAATGACAGAATAACATAAGGCAGAATTATCTCCATTGGAGCATATCCATATACCCAATATTTTATGATCCCCTTTGAATAGATAATGTTCATTTGCTTATTATCAGGGCCACAGGGAATGAAACTTTATTAAAATTCAAAACAGTAGAGGACCAAATCTTCAAATGGAACAGGTCATAAACATCTTTACCTTCTATTTTCAAACATTCCTTAGGGTTCCGTCCGTAAGAATCTCACATACTCAAGCAAAATTTCTATTTACTATTCCCAGCCCAGATATTTCCCTCTCACAGTCATAGAATTTCTCCCAACCTCCAGCCCCCACCCCATGAGCCACACCTGCGAGCCACACCTGTGAGAGGTTATGATGATGACCTTGCCACTCTCTCGAGTCTTTATCACTGTGTTCCAGAGCATGCGCCTGGCCAGTGGGTCCATGCCAGTGGATGGCTCATCTAGGAAGACAACTGAAGAGTTTCCCATTATGGCAATGGCGGTGCTCAGCCTACGTTTGTTTCCTCCACTTCAGAGTCAAGGGAGAGAAGAGGAGAATATAGCTTTACATTGCAGTAATTGAACGGGTGACACACCTAATTATTACTCAGATTTTTATTTACAGGAAAAAAGTTGCCAAGATTTCAAAAGAGCTGAGTATCTGCAAACAGTTGCTAACAAACATTAGAAAGTGCTAATTATATGTGATTGTACTAATATACAAGGCTCAAATCTAATAGGAGACAGCGATTCACTTTCATTTAGAATGGAAAAGATGATTTTTGGTTTATCTAATTTATTTTTAGACATACTACCAGTTAAATTTAGATTCTTATTCTTGTATTTCCTTGAGATTCCCTGACTTATAAGCTACAGGGTGGCTGGCAAGGACAATACAAAGAATCTCATACTTGTCCTTTATGAGGAGACAAAGAACCATAGTGAAATAGGAAGAGACATACACATTTTTCTAGATCATTGACCAAAATTCAAATTGAATCAGAATTGTGAGTTCTATTTCTGCAAAGAAAAGGTGTTATGCTCCTAGGGTTTGCTTCATTGCAGAAGAATATCTGAATGCTTCAGGCATTGCCTGTTTGTTATGTAGCCTGGGTTAGACTCTAGGCAATACATTCCAACCAAGGAAGATGTCAGACTACTTCCTCGATGGGCAGCACCAGCATGTGATCTCACCTCAAAGTGTAAATAAACTTCTCAGCCTGTGGTTTCAGATACAGCATTTTCAACAAGTTGTCCACATAGGATCGAATATTTTTCTCTGGAACCCCCCACACCCTGGCATACATTGTCAATATCTCCCAAGAGGTCATATAATCCAGCAAGGCATCAAACTGTGGACAATAGCCAATTTTTGACCTTACCTAAAATAAGAGAACATTGAGAGAGATAAGACAGCTCACTGAGCATCACACAGTAAATATGGATAATATAAAAAACTTGAAGTTCTCTGGCCTATGCCCTTGGGACAAACTGATAAATCACAGTGTTCTAGCAAAGAATTTTGTATCATCCAATGGGTCACAGACTCAGTATGGCTGGGGATGGCTGCATGGATTAGAACTCATGAAGAACCTTATACATGAAGGTGAGTGAACATGCCCAGAACAACTTTTATAAAATGGCAATAGAGTGGTCCAAATATTTGCAGACATATATTTGCGTGGAGGAGTCTACTCTAGCATTGTTCCACCTATCATGATGTAAGTCCAATAGGCAGTGTGACATCTACCTTCAACAAGTATATGAATTTTTTTGAAACTTGAAACTCTTTCCTTAAGCCTTCAGTCATTCTATCCCAAGGGATACTAGGATATCAAGAGTGAAGCCTGCTATAGAGGTCAGAGGATGATTAGCAATCTCTAGGTTAGGTTTGTTGAAATCCTGACTTCTTAGTTGTGATAAGTGGATGAGTGGAGTCCTTGGTCTTTCTTTTATATGTGATATGACTTCTTGAGCATTTTCTATAATACAAGTAAGTATCATTGGGATCCTAGTTCTTATTTTAGATGCATTTGTCATAAACTAACATACTACATGCTACAGAAAATAGATTACCTGAAGACAAAATACTTACCCACTATGCAATTAAAAGTCAACAGGAAAATGATACCTATGTAAGACAAGACATGTTTTAATGTCTCTTTTAAAGTGCCTGAAGGTTAAAGCCATGATGAAACAAAATGAAAAATCAAAAGTGTTAGTGTATTCGTAGAAGATTATGACTTTAGGAATGGCTAAATGAAGTTCAGGTGTGGCATGGTTGAACAAGGGCCAAGAGCTGGCTGTGGTTGGACATGCCCGTAAGGTGTGCTGAAGAGTCAGAGGCAAGAGGATCAGGAAGGAAAATTGATGTTTGAATAAGGCAACAACAGGTTTATAACTACGAGAAGAGAGCACAGGACCTGTTTTCAGATCTAGGTTTATGAAAAACACACAACAAACAAAGCAGGGCTGGCATGGTGGCACACTTTTTAATCCTCAGAATTTGGGGGTAGGGGCAGGTAGATCTATGAGTTCAGGGCCAGCCTGATCTACACAGTAAGCTCCAGGCTAGCCAGGGCTACACAGTGAGAACCTGTCTCAAAAACCAAAACAAGAAATAGTATTCATAAAAACATTTTGAAATACTTTAAAACATGGACAAGTAGGAAAGGAAACTAACAGATCAAAAATTTTAGGAGATGAAGAATACTGAAAAGTAATAGTAATGTCAAAGTCATGTTCTCTCATTTAAAGATCTGGAGAAATAGAAATTTTAGAATGGATACACGTTATAAAAAAAAGCTAAAGTATTTGAAAATGTAGGCATAAAATAGTAGACTCTTCTGGAGTTAATCAGGGATTACAAATTGTATGGATGTTGCTGTAAAATCTCCAACCCAAATAAGCCCATGCAAAGAAAATTCAACTCAATTAATATGAATATAAGCTGTGCACCTAGATTGGGCAGATCTACCACTACCTACTACATTCCCCAGTTATGAGATCCCTTATAACTTGTGGTTTCTCCATGTTACATGCTTCTGATACATTTTCCTTCTATCTCCTCCTCCTCCTCCTCTGTCATTTTCTCTTCTCTCCCCTTCCTCCTTCTCCCTAAAACTTTACAGCTCTACCTTCCCTTCCACTGCCCGATCACCAGCTCTAGCCTTTATTCAAAGGTTCACATGAAGTCACCTGAGTACGTGACTTACTTCTCGTAGCAGACAGCCTCTCTTGGGGAAGCAAAATTAACATCAAAATACAAACAACAACAGGGCAATCCACAACATATGGAGACAAAAGATGAATCTGCTCTGCACTGTACATGTTTCTGACAGTATGTGGAGGTGTTAACAAAGACTAAGTTAGGTTTAGTCACATCCTGACTCATCCTGGAAACATTTCAGCAAGAGGAAGCCAACCTGACACAGCCCCTGTGTGTTGAGCCAACCCCACACATGGCCTCACATTTGTTCTCACGTTCTCTAACAAGTACCAGAAAATCCTGAAACATAAATTTAGTTAAAAATGTTCTGAAATTAAATATATATATCTTTCTAGCAAACTGAAGTTTCCTGTCAGTTCAAGGCCTTAAATTACTCCAGAACATTATGTTTTTAAAGACAATGGAAAAGAAATTCATAAAAGAATATTTCAGTATACAAATTAATAAGCAATCACCAATGGCACACAACACTGTATATATCTCATATTCAAATTATCATATCCAGATGGCAAAACAGCTACTTTGATCATTAAGACATAAAAGGCTGCCATAAATGTTTCCAACCATTTTATCTTCAAAAATTCCCAACATAAAGAGAACTTAAAATAACAACACAAGGAACAGTCTTAAGAACTGCAATGCAGGAGCCAAAGAGACTTTGTTTCAGCAGCAGGAAGCACACATCCCTTGCTGGCTTACCCAAGAACCAAACAGAACATATAAAGGTGAAGAGGACTACAATTAAGACAACTGTAGAGACTGAGTTTAATACAGGTTAACTACAGCTGAGGAAGCATTACAAATCAGAAGAGAACTCATCTGTAGTTGTAGCTATTTATACAACCTTGTTAACAGGTATTGTATTGAGCACAATAACACACTTTAAGCACTCTGCATGTTTCTTGGTTCCTATTAACTTTTCAATAAATGTCAATCAAGTACAGGTGCATAATAATGAGAGGGAATCAGGAAATAACTTCAATGGAGTAGTTTTATTACAAGTTATTTTATAATTACAGAGCTAGGTCATAGATATAAGATAATATCTTAGTTAGGGTTTCCTTTATTGGGAAAAGACACCATGACCAAGCCAACTCTTATAAAGAATAATATTTAATTGGGGCTGGCTTACAGGTTCAGAGGTTCAGTCCATTATCATCAAGGTGGGAAGCATGGCAGCATCCAGGCAGACATGGTGCTGGAGGAGCCCAAAGTACTACATCTTGATCCAAATGCAGTCAGGAGAAGACTGACTCCCACATGACTAGGAGGAGGGTCTCAAAGCCCATCCCTACAATGACACACTTCCTCCAACAGGGCCACATCTCTTCAGACTGCCACTCCCTGGGCCAAGCATATACAAACCACCAAAGATTGCTATGGATCATTTACATTATCCTATTAAAAGTACATTCTTCAAAAAACAAAGCAATTTATTTCTTCAGGGACTTTAAGTTCTTGTCATACAGATCTTTTACTTGCTTGGTTAGAGTTACCCCAAGATATTTTATATTATTTGTGACTATTGTGAAGGGTGTTGTTCCCCTAATTTCTTTCTCACACCATTTATCATTTATATAAAGGAGAGCTACTGATTTCTTTGAGTTAATTTTATATCCAGGCACTTTGCTGAAATTGTTTATCAGCTGCTGGGGTTCTCTGGTAGAACCTTTGGGGGTTGCTTATGTATACTATCATATCATCCACAAATAGTAAACTTTGACTTCTTCCTTTCCAAAAATATAATCCTGAGTGAAGAAACTCAGACCCAAAAGAACATGCAAGGTGTGTACTCACTGATAAGTGGATATTAGCCAAAAAGTACAGAATACCCATGATATACCCCACAGGCCCTAAGAAATTAAACAAGAAGGAAGGCCTAAGTGAGGATGCTTAAATCTCACTTAGAAGGGGAAACAAAATTATCATGGGAGGAAGAGGGAGGGAGGAACCTGGGTAGGAGAAGGAAGGGGGAAAAGACAGGATCAGGTATCGAAATAGGCAGGAGAGAGGCCCAGAGAAGGGCCAGGAGAATGAATGGAAATACACAGCTGCCATGGATGGGGGTACGGGGAAACTCTAGAAAGTCCCAGAGACCTGGGATGGGAGAGGCTCCAAAGACTCAATGTGGATATCCTTAGTCAAAATGCCCAACAGTGGGGATATGGAAACTGAAGAAACCACCTCCAGTAGTCAGACAGGACCCCCATGAAGGGATGGTGACACCAGTCCACTTACAAAACTTTCGACCCATATTGCTCATCTAAAAGAAATGCAGAGACAAAAATGGAGCAGAGACTGAACAAATGGCCAGCTAGTGACTGGCCCAGCTTGGGATTCATCCCATGGGCAGGCACTTATGCCTAATATTATTACTGATGCTATGTTGTACTTATAGACCGGAGATTGGCATGGCTGACCTCTGAGAGGTCCTACCATCAGCTGACTGAGACAAAGGCAGATACTTACAGCCAAACATTGGACTGAGATTGGGAACCCATATGGAAGAGTTAGGGAAGGATTGAAGGAACTGAAGGGGGTGGCAACCCCATAGGAAGACCAACAATGTCAACCAACCTGGACTGTTGGGAGCTCCAGAGACTGAGCCACCAACGAAAGAGCATACACAGGCAGGTCCAAGGTCCCTAGCACATATGTAGCAGAGGACTGCCTTGTCTGGCCTCAGTGGAAGAGCATGTGCCTAATCCTGTAAGGACTTGGTGCCCCAGGATGGGGGGATACCCAGAAGGGGCAACCTCTCAGAGGCAAAGGGCAGGGAGCATAGGGGGAAGAATTCTGTGAGGGGCGACTGGGAGGGGAGCAACATTTGGGATATAAATAAATTAAATAATAAAAATATTTCAACAAATCCTAAAATTAGGAACAAGGCAAGGATGTTATTCTCTCCAATTATATTTAGTATGGTGCTTGAAGTTGCAGCTTCATCAATGAGCATGATTTTAGTAGGTGCTTCTCAATTGTCCTTTCTCTAGCTATTAGTTAGACAGAACTAATAGCTCGAGAGTGTTAGATTGGGCATTTCCTTCAGGTTTTTCAGGCTCTGGTTACATAACTTCTGTATTCAGACTTTTTGAGGACAAGATGCTCTATGTGTTGTTTTCTATTTCCTTTCTCCTGCAGGCTACTCAAGGAGTTTTTCTTTTCCCATCACACTGAAGACCTAGTTGAGTCCCAGGAGATAAAATTCAGTGCAAGAGTACCAGCCAGATGATGGGCTCCCCATTGGAGTTTTGTTTGCTTGCTTGCCCTAGTATGTGTGTGTGTGTGTGCACTTGCATGCATATGAGTGTGAGAATTCATACAGAGGTCAAAGGACAACTTCTACCTTTTTTAAGGTTGGCTCTCTTGATATTCACCACCATGTACGCTCAACTGGCTGCCATTCTCCTTTCTCTGCCATCTTGCTTTAGAAATGCTGGGATTACATATGAATGTCCTACTGCATCTGGCTTTTATGTGGGCTCTGGGTATCCAAACTCAGATCATTAGGCACTTGAACCACAACCATCTCCTTGATCCTGCTCTGCAGTTTTGTTCTGGATAAGGGGTGAGGCTTTTTTTCTTCCTCAGTGCCTTAATCTGGGGTGTCAGTTGGTTTTCAGTTCAGATTTTATTTTTTGAAACAGGGTCTTACTGTATATACAAGGTTGGCCTAGAACTCAGAGATCCATATACCTGGTCTCCTGAGTGCTGGTATGAAAGGTATCTGATGGTTCAGATGTTTAATTGTTAGGTTTGACTAAAAACTTCAAGATTCTGCTTAAATATGAGGCTGGACACTTGAGTCTAACAGATGTTTGAGTACATTATATGCCATGTTAATGGTGCTGCTTGGAAAGTTGTGTCTCACTTAGAAGACACTTATCTCTTAAGGTGAAGCTGCCTTTCTTACCGTCCCGTGTTCCCTTACATTTTTAGTCTCTTTCCAGAAGCTACTGACAGATGTACAGAGTCTCCAATTCCACCATGCCCCCCCCCCAGGTCATCAAACTGTTTGCTAGTGTACCTTTAGGATATTTCTGGTGATGCTGTAGCCTTCAATGAACACATCCCCAGAGGTAGCTATCTCTTCTCCAGTCAGAATTTTAAAGGTAGTAGTTTTCCCAGCTCCATTTAACCCAAGCAATCCAAAGCATTCCTCCTTTTGAATGGTGACGGAGATATTTCTTACAGCCAGAGTGGGTGGAATTTTAAAATATATCTTAAAAACAAAGAAAACACAAAACACATGGAAAACGTGTATTTGGATGGTTCAAACACAAAGTTTCAAACCTTTACAGACAGCAGTGCTTCAGACAGGTTCACATGAACTCTACCTTCCATACTTTGGGATCTACTAGCTGTAGATCCTTAGGTCTACCATAAGCTCTCAGTGCTCATTGTAGAGAATGAAGCCATATGCTGGACATTGAAGGACATTTACCTTTATGAGTTCTTTAATGACCACAGTAGAATTCAGCGAGTGCCAGGGATGGTACAGGATAGTCTCTCTTTCATTCTGTACATCTTCCTCTTCTGAGTCTCCGGATAACTCCTTGGACATTCTAGCCTGAATTGGGAAAGCAAGAATGAGTGTTCCACACTGAGTATCTTGACAAGACTGGATGAATTCATGAAGGCTGAACCGGAAGATTCTTCCAGAGTGTTAAAACAGAAGTCAAAAGACTTCCTGCACACAACCACAGCTCTCTTATAAAAACATATTTCCTGTTTCCAGAAACAGGAAGCTTAGAAACTAGACTTCCTGTCATGAGCAATTAGAGGGTGTGATGCCAAAGCAGACATCACAAAAATTAAAGCCACAGCAAATATTGATTATGGTAAAAATGCTATTTGGTAATAATAAAGTACAGATGAATGCCAAGAAAAGATGGTTTTCAGTGTCCTTTTGTTCTGCTTGTGTCTTTCTCTCTTCTCCCCAACCCCACACCCCCACCCATGGTTGATCAAGATGCAAACTCTTGGCCATTCCTTTGCTCTGCCATTATGAACTCTAACACTCTGAAACCATTAGCCAAAATAAATATTTTCTTTTAAGCCTTATCTCAGAGAAAGGAGAAATTGTGGAGGGTTCAGTATATGAAACAGCTGAGGTGAATTACATAAACGTATGTGCATCAGGAGACTTATCACAGGGAACCGAGAGGACTGGAAGAGCACTCCACATAGCCCAGGGTGAAAGACAGTTCCAAGAGCCAGCCCATATATGTGTTTCATTTCAAGTGATACAAACTTTTTATTTTGAGACATGTTTGACTTACTAGCTGTGCTCTAGGCAGCTTCTCTAAGGGTAACACCTTGTACAACTATGGTCAGAAGTAAGAAGCTACCCTCAATTTCATTGTCTTTACTCTACATCCTACTTGGTGCCATTTTTAGCACCAACTACTAAAGCTTGACATAACTGAGACAGAGAAATCAAGTCACAGCCTACCTCTTAATGGATTTCCTCTAAGTATGTGTCTGACAATGCTTTTCATTCTCCCCAGTATCCATTAGTCTCACCTTTTTTGGATGTTGCATAAGTTTTTCTGTGTCTAGTTTCTTTTGGGTAATATTATGCATGAGTAAATTACAGGATGTCCTTTCTTGTCACTACATTCTATCTTAAGACAGACATTTTTGTCCCCTATAGGGCTCACAGTAAGGAGGCTTTGTTCTATTCATTCCTATGAATACAGCATGAGCATTCTTTCACATATTTTATACATATTTTATAAGTGCTCATACACATTTTTTAGAAGACAAGTATATGCATTTCTATCATGCATGAGTGAGTCCTTGAGTGCATATATAAACCTACATTCTGAGGTAGTAGGGTCTGTCCGTGGCTTTTATATACATTTGCCTTATGACTGAAACATAGTGTGCCTTTATATGTGTTTACTGGACATGTGAACCTTTTATGTGGTCAGTGTCTAAATCTGAACTATTTTTAAATCTAGCTATGTCTGCCTTCCCCTAACTAATTTGTAATTCATAAATATCCACTGGGACAAGTCTATTCACTCACTCCATGACTGATATCTTTTGCTATCATGAGGAATTTTTTTCTTTGGTTTGTAGTTGTTACTATTGCTATAAACATTTTTATTTTTACTATTGGACCTCTAGGAGAGTTATAAATGCATAACTCATCTATAAGGAGCAAAAGTAGAGTCAACGTTCATTATTTTCACATCCAACAAGAGTACCATTTATTGAGAACCGCCCTTCCCCACTGTACCATGTGCCAACTTTACCACAGGTCATAGTACTACATGCTTGTGCCCCTGTCTCTAGACATGCTATTCCAGTTGTTTTCAGATTGTAGCATGTACTGGGCCTACATATGTAGTTCATGAATACATAGTACATGGGCTGGAGAGATGAGGCAGCTATTAAGAGTACTTGTTGCTGTCACAGAGGGCCCAGGTTCAGTTCCCAGCACACATGTCAGACATCTCACAAATGACTGTAACTCTCGTTACAGGGGCTCCAACCCACTCTTTGTCCTCCACAGGTACCTGGACACATGTGGTGATGCACTCAGGCATAAAAATACACATAGAATAAAATAAGTAAATCTTTGGTAAAAACACAGAAGTCTGATTTCTACCAATAAAGCATCTGATTTACTGGGCTTTATTTCTAGGTAACCCCTAGCTGATGATGATATCCACACATAAACAAGTATGGCTCCTTCCTAGTGAACTATTCTTTCTTGGTATATTGTTTTGACTAACTTCATCCTTAGAGGTTTTATTATTAATTATTATTGTGTGTGAGTAAGTGCATGCAGGGGGAGGTGGCACATGCCATTGGGTGCATGTGGGTCAGGGGACAAGTTTGTGAAGTCCCTTCTTTCACAGGTACATAGGTTCCATAGGATCACCAGACATATGAGGCAAGTGCTGAGCCATCTTGCCAATCCCTTAGAGCAGCAGTTCTCAACCTTCCTAATGTTACAACCATTTAATACAGTTCCTTCTGTTGTGGTGACACCCAACCATAAAATTATTTTCATTGCTACTTCACTACTGAATTTTTGCTAATGTTATGAATTGTAGTATAAGTATATAATATTAAAGATGTATTTTAATTGTTACAAATTGACCCTAAGGAGTCATGGCCCTCAGGTTGAAAACCAGTGCCTTAAAGTTTGTTTTAATGATATGCCGATCTGAATAGTACCCTCTTTTTGTTCTGTCTCAGGATGTCCTTAGTCATTTCTGGTTCTTTACTTTCCCACACTTGCAAAATTTAGAGTCTTCTGATTCAGCAAGTTCCCAGACCTTAAACCCCCATGCACTTGGCTGGGATACAGACTGAGGTTACATCATCCATTTCAATCAACCTGGAGAGGAATGGTCATCATACCACCATCAAGTTTCCTAGCATGAACATGGGATGTTGCTACCTTTATGTAACTCTCCTTTAGTCTTCCAAATTGCTTGAAACTTTCTGTGTCAAAGTTTTCCATGTTATTTGTTAGCTTTCTTCCCATTTTAGCTTTCTGTTATTTATGTGCAGTTTAAGTGGGATTTTTTTTCTATTTTATTTTTGTGGACAGTATCTCAATACATGACTGACTCATTTATACTGATTTTTCTTTAGTAATGTTAATGCTAATACTTGTCTATAGATTTCTTAAGTCATATACAAACCTGTGATCTGTAATGAATTTTATATCTCTTTTTTTTTCAAACTTTATGCTTATGATATCTTTTCCCCATCTTATCACACTAACTGATCAACAGAAAATAGTTGCATTAAAAAAAAGTGAAAGCAGACATTTGTGTTCTTTCGATATAAGAGGGAAACTTTCAAAAGTCTATCAAGATGTTTGTGGTGCATTTTTGCACATTTCTAATCTCTCTCTCTCTCTCTCTCTCTCTCTCTCTCTCTCTCTCTCTCCAGGGTTTCTCTGTACAATCCTGGGTGTCCTAAAACTCACTCTTTAGTTTAAGGCTGGCCTTGAATTCATAAAGATCTGACTGCCTCTGCCTTTCAAGTGCTGAGATCAAATGGGACCAAAGGTGAGTGCTGCCACCACCTGGTGTAACTACTCTTTTATCATATTAAAAGACTTATTTCCAGGCAGTGGTGGTGCATGCCTTTAATCCCAGCAATAGGGAGGCAGGGGCAGTCGGATTTCTGAGTTCAAGGCCAGCCTGGTCTATAGAGTGAGTTCCAGGACAGCCAGGGCTACACAGAGAAACCCTGTCTCAAAAAGAAAAAAACCAAAAAAAAAAAAAAAAAAAAAGACTTATTTCTTTCCATTTCTAATTTGTATAGTGAACTTTACAAAATTTTTCTGAATTTGTCAGTATGTTTTTCTTACTTTCTAATTTTATTAATGTGCTGATTTGATTTTAGATTATCACAGTCTTAAATTTTTCTGGACTTCACCTGTCCAGGTCATGAATTCGAGCTGCTAACACTTTTGTCAAGGTGTAAAAGTACCTTTTATTCACCTGATGTAATTGTCACCTTACTGCTAGCCTAGGCCTAGTTCTGGAAGCTTCTAGCCTCTATACAATCCAATCTAGGCCGAGAATGTTTTCAGCCTCCGAGATTTACTGCCAAATAAGTTTGCCCTTTCTAGCTCTTTCTGAACTCTGACTGACTAGTCAACTCAGCTGTTCTGGTTCAAAACTCCTCTGAACACTAACTGATCCAAACTGGCTTCTGACTGCTTAGCCTTGTACTAACTTTGACGATATGTTCTAATCTTCTGGCTCCT
The DNA here is from genome assembly GCA_019843965.1 of Rhynchomys soricoides. Lineage (NCBI taxonomy): Eukaryota > Metazoa > Chordata > Mammalia > Rodentia > Muridae > Rhynchomys > Rhynchomys soricoides. Next base: position 6,364,819 of record JADRCH010000042.1, read on the forward strand.
CATTCTCTGGCTTGTTCTGTCTATACCTGTATCTAGCTTGTTCTCTCTCTGCAGCCTGTCTCTGTACAACTGTCTTGGTAAAATTGCCCTCTCTCCTTTTCTCTTTCTGCACTGCTCTCCGTTAAGTAGCTTTCCTTTCCTCTCTCTTCTCATGATAGTTGGGCATATCCTATTCTGTCAGATCTTTCTCTGATTCATCACTTTGTCTGCCACTCATTTTCAAACATGGCTGCTTTCTTCTACAAACTAACTTTACTTTCATTGTTTTGGATTAAAGCTGTGTACTACAGATATGTCTAGCAAGAGGGATGAAGGTATGTGCTAAGGGCTGAGTCATACCACAACTAGGAACAGGTTTTTCCAGTAAACAACACAATCTTGGGTTTCATAGTGTAATCAAATATCCTGCAACATCAAGGATTTTTTTCATCTATATTGTGGCTTATCTTTAATCTTCCTGTTTTTAAAATTCATTTTATGTATTAGTCTCCATGTATCCTGTTATGACATCATAAGAAAATGGCTCAGAAATACAGAAGGTAGGAAAGGGAGATAAGTGAAATAGGGTAAAACATGTAAAACAAAAAGTGAAAAATTCAAAATTTGGTGCTTTGAAGGAACTAACAAATTAGTGGCACACAATCAGGTTAACTAAGTCAACTAAAATAGTACAAATGAATGCATGTGGGAGAAACAATATAATCCTAACAAACATCAAATACACAAAAATAAAATGTAAGTGTATGTATGATTCTTCTTCTGATTATGAATTCTTCATCTGATCACCCCCTAATGTCTCAGGATAGTCCAGTATCCTTCTCTTGGCACTTCTGAGGAGTTCCCTGACTTGGTTTGCCATCATTGACAGCTACCTTTATTTGGGTTTTGACCTGTAGAATCCTTTTGTAGATCTTTAATATTTACTGTTTCATTGCCTGAGCCCATCCCACATCCATACCTTGAATTTAACCCCTCAAGTATATACACTTGCCAGAATTTTCTTTGGTTCCTACTAGATACAGTTTCAGCACTTTATACTTCCTTTGGTCAAAAATCTTATCCCCATGTCTGGTATTTGTCTGATCTCTGATTTGGTTCCTGTCCTGGGGCCCTTTCTTCAGAATATCTGTTGACTTCTCTTTTCAACTCTCCTCTAAGACCTGAGATCTGCATGTTCCTCCTAGACATCTAAGGAAACTGAGTCCCTGTCCAGTATCTACTGTTACCAAGCAACAGTAGAAACTTGAAGGATATCTTTGAAATGCATTACAACCCCAGAACTGAGTATCAGGGTTTACTTCTAAGGAGCAATATTTCTGGTGATGGCCAGCTATTTACTGATTTGGTCTGATTCTCTAGTCCTGAGGCTATGCCCTACCCTTAAGGTAATTCTAACTTCATTCTGTAGATGTGTCTTTCAACTGAATAGAAAACTCTCATTAGCTCTGAACACCAGGCTACCTCTAGTGGTGAACTCATGGCTAAGTCTGTGTTTTGGTGTCTGCATGCCTGACCTGTAGAGCACAGCCTGGAAGCTTCCACCCTCTATGCCTCAATCTCAATAGCCATTTCTGTGAGCAGAAGCAGAATCACCAGGGGACGTGTTACATACACAAATTTTCAAAATATACCCTAAATTTACTACATCAGAAACACAGTGCAGACCAGCAATTTATAGTTTAACAAACTCTATGCATGAGTCTGATGCATGCTACAAGATGAATATACCTGTTATATAGCCTTAGTCTGGAATGTGTGTTCTATAGATTCGTGACCCAGTATCACTTGGGAGCTTTTATAATAGCAAGAGCCAAATTGGGACAAATGGACAGGCTGGGAAGGGAGTGTTCCCCTGACAAAGGAGTTATTCAAAGGGAAATTTTCAATACTAATCATTGCATTAAAATTACAATAAAATCACAAAATTCACATTTTATGTAGACCTCTGATTCTTGTAGACATCAGTCAGCATCTATTGATTTCCCTAACCCACTGTTATGATGTGAGTATGAAATGTCCTCCACAGGTTTGGTCCCCAAGAAGTAGCACTATTTGGGAACCAAGAGGTAGGACTGATCTGGCAGAAGTAGGTCCCTGGGAGTATCTTGTCCCTGCCCCCTTTTTTGTCTCACTCTGTACTTCCTTACACCATGGGTTGAAAATCTCCTCATCAATATACTCCTGTTGTCAGGATACTCTACCTAAGTATATGACACAAGTTCTTCTATCAAGATTTTTAGCCATAATGATGATAAAGCCCATATATCCAGGAATGGAATTAAACATGTGTATGTATATACTTTTCAGTTTAAGTTATCTCTAGCCCACAACTGGAGTGAGAGATTTTGAAATCAGTCCTAAATGAGATGTCTTCAAGAAACCCCTCCCCTAAGATTTCAGTATATTGGTTTGAATAGGAATGGGCCCCATCCTCTCATGTCTTTGAACGCTTAGTCATCAGGAAGTGGCACTACTTGAGAAGGATTAAAAGGTGTGGCCTTGTTGGGGTAAGTGTATACCTGTTGGAGGAAATTTGTCAGTAGGAGTTGGCTTTGAGGTCTCAAAAGCTCAAGCCAGTTGCGGGGTCTCTGTCTTCCTGTTACCTGCAGATACAGATTATAACTCTCAGCTGTTTTTCCAGCACCATGTCTGCCTGCATGACACCATGCTTCCATCATGATGACAACGAACTAAACCTCTGAACAACTGTAAGGCAGCCTCAATTAAATGTTTTCCTTAATAAGAGTTGCTGTGGTCATAGTGTCTCTTCATAGTAATAGAACACTAAGACAGGAGGCTATATGGAAGAGGAGATTGTCAGAGCCAGAGGGGATTCAAGACACCAAGAAAACAAGATGTCCTAGACACAACAGGGTGGAAACACATATGAACTCATGGAAGCCAATCTCATGCCCAGGGCACACACAGTTCTAAGTCAAACAGCAATGCAGCACTGAAACGGAGAAGTGGATATCATCTCCCATCCCTAACCAAGAAGCCATCTCCAACTGATATCTACTTGAAAAGGAAAAAAAAATAGTTTTCTTCAATGGAGTCTCATGAGGTATATAAACCATATTTAAGGGTAGGCTCCATGTCCTGCAATAGATGTCCAATACAAAATGAACTCAATGATATTTTTGTAGATTTTTTTGGTCTCATATTTTGTTGTTTTGGCAAATTTGGTCTTACTGGCTTTTTGTTTATATAATATAGTTTCTGATTTTGTGATTATATGTGCGTGCATGCATGCGCCCTCACACACGTGTGTGTTTGTGTGTGTGTGTGTGTGTGTGTGTGTATTGTGTATTGTGGGGTTTGTTTGTTTGGCTGTTTGTTTTTCTAAAGAGAGAGAAAAATAAAGGGCATGGAATTGGGTGGGTGAGGAGGATCTGGGAGGAATTGGAAGAGACAATGATCAAAATATATGATAATTTTTTCAATAAAAAAATAAAAATAATTTTTAAAAGTAAGTTGTCTCTAAGGCCTGTATTTTGCTACTTACCTTATAAAATACCCTGTAGATACCAAAGAAAACATATCTATATATAAAGATCTTTAGATTCCATGAAGTAGTCTCCAGAAGGATAATGAGGAGGAAGTATATCAGTCCTGTGGCAGCCATGGCAGTAACATGCTTTCCAATTGCTTTTTGGTCCATACTGTATATAGGAATGTCAATAACTGATGAGAATAACAACAGGAGAGTGTTAACAAAATGGGATGTCAGCCAGGCATATGAGGAGGATCCCTATCTTCACTCTTCCTCACAGACAGTTCAACTGTTACCTATGAGCAGAAATGTTTTGCTATACACACACACACACACACACACATACACACACACACACACACACACACACACAAACAAGCACGTGTGTGTGTCATTTGTGTGCTCCATGGGCCTGAAGAAAATTCATATTGATAAACTAAAAGAAATGTACATCAGTGGAATGTACTCAATCTCATTTCTAAGAGGTGATGTTCCAGAACACAGAAGCAATACCATCAGGGCAATGAGACTGTACAGAGCAGAAACCCAGTGTCCTAATCAATGCTAAGGAAGCTTTTTGGTAAATCTGAACTCTTTCTCAATTATTGGGGATCCTAGCATGAAGAGTGAAATTAGGGCCACACATAGAGTCAAATAAAAGAAAGTAAGCAGGGCAAAACGGAACCCAGAGAATTGCAACAGAGGACTATCAAATGGCTGAGAAGCACATAAAGAAATGTTCCAAGTCCTTAGTCATCAGGGAAATCCAAATCAAAACAACCCTGAGATTCCACCTTATACCAATCAGAATGGCTAAGATCAAAACCTCAGGTGACAGCAGATGCTGGCAGGATGTAGAAAAACAGGAACACTCCTCTATTGCTGGTGGGATTGCAAACTGGTACAACCACTCTGGAAATCACTCTGGAGAGTCTTCAGAAAACTGGAAATAGATCTACCTGAAAACCCAGCTATACCACCCTTGGGAATATACCCAAAAGATGTCCCACCATGCCACAGGGGCATGTGTTCCATTATGTTCATAGAGGTCTTATTTGTGGTAGCCAGAAGCTGGAAACAACCCAGATATTCCACAACAGAAGAATGGATACAGAAAATGTGGTTCACTTACACAATGGAATATTACTCAGCTATTAAGAATGAAGACATCATGAGTTTTGCAGGCAAATGGGTAGAATTAGAAAATATCATTCTGACCAAGGTAACTCAGACACAAAATAACATGCATGGTATGTACTCACTAATAAGTGGGTATTAGCCAAAAATATACAAAATACCCAGGATACAATCCGTAGAACTCAAGAAGGTTAACAAGCCGAAGGGCCCAAGTGAGGATGTCTCAGTTCCACTTGGGAGGGAGAAGAAAGCAATCACAGGAGGGGGGAAAGAAGGAGGTATTTGAGTGGGAAAGGGAGCAGGAAGGGGAAGAGGGGAATGTGGTCAAGTATTGGATGGGAGGAACAGGACTGAAGCCCTGAGGGTCAGCAGAAAGAATGGAAACAGTCAACCTCAGGATGTAGGAGGTAGGGGGACCCTCTAGAATGTACCAGAGACCTGGGAGGTAAGATTCTCTCAGGACTCAAAGGGAGGGACCCTACAGTGATCAGAGGGAACTTGTAGAGTCCATCTCCAGTAGAAAGACAGGGCATCAAGTGGAGGGATGGGGTTGCCATTCTACAGTCAAAAACTCTGACCCAGAATTGTTCCTGTATGAAAGAACTGCAGGGACAAAAATGGAAAAGAGCCTGAGGAAAAGGAGGTCCAGTGACAAGCCCAAATTGGGATCCAGCTCAAGAGGAGGCCCCAAAGCCTCACACAATTACTGATGTGATGGTGTGCTTACAAACAGGGGCCTATCATAACTGCCCTCTGAAAGGCCCAACAAGTAGCTGAGTCAGATGCAGATATTTACACCCAACCAATGGACAGAAGCTGGTGACCCCTGTGGTTGAATTAGGGAAAAGCTGGAAGAAGCTGAGCAGGAGGGCAACCCTACAGGAAGACTCAACTATCTTGAACCCCCAGATCTCTCAGACACTGAGCCACCAACCAGGCAACATAATGTATGAACCCCCCAACACATATACAGCAGAGGACTGCCAGGTCTGGACTCAGTCAGAGAAGATGCACCTAACCCTCAAGAGACTTGAGGCCCCAGGGAGAGGGGAGGTCTAGTGGGATGGGGATGGAGGGTGGGGACAACTTCTTGGGTGGGGGAGGAGGTCAGAGGGTAGACTGGGAGGGGGATAAAGTCTGGATTGTTAAAAAAAATTTTAAAAAGAACAAACAAAAGAAAGAGAAAAAAGAAAAATAGTGCAAATATTTAAAAAAAGAAGAAAATGCACATGCTAACACTAGTGCACTACTAGCCAACACTGTCTATCAGCTTAGCTGCTTTTCCTGCCCCAGCAGAGGGGCAAGTGCTTACCTGGATTGATTTCCAAAAGGGCTATCTTTCAGGTATATCCATCTCCTCCCATGTGGCTTAAGCACCACCTTCAGTTCCTACCCCAAGAGGAATCTACTACAGTATGAAAAATAAATCCCTTGGTCCAGCCAGATCAATGGCATTTTATGATAATTATATTCTATATGAAGTGATCTTGCTAGACACAGGAACAAGCCAGTGGTTACACCTAAATTCAGAGCATAGACAGTAACCAAGAGACCCAAAGAATAGGAAGGAAGGCCTAACAGCTGAGAGACATTCCTGGCTGGCCCTGCCAGAATTATAAGCTACTATAAACAGTGGAAGCATGTCACTCCCAGAGAGCATCTATTGGTTCTTTAAAGGGTGGTGGCCCCAGCAAATGTGTGAAGGGTTTACAAATATTTACACAAGGGTTACAAGACCCCTAACTGACACTCCTAATAATGGGCATAAAGATGAATATTGGTATAGGAGTGACGATTTGGCAGTTAAGAGCTCTTTCTGCTCTTGCAGAAGTCTCAGGTTCAGTTCCCAACACCCATGTGGAAGCTCACAACCATCTGTAACTAAACAGATTTTAACAGCAAGCTTGACCAAACTAAACAAAGAATCGGTGACCTCAAAGACAGAATATTTGAAGCCTCCTAGTCAAAGGAGCTAATTTAAAAGATAAGAAAAAGAGGGATGACTTACTGGAGGAGTCTCATCATCAAGACATCAAACTTACATGCATTAAATTCTAAAGAAGGTAAAAGGGAGAAAGGGGACTCAGAACCACACCTAAAGAACTTGTATGAAGATTCCCATGACCTAGGAAAACAGCCAACAACCTAATCTCTGGAAGCATGGGGTGGGGTCAGTAATCAAATGCAAACCAGGAGCTTACCAAAATACCTGATGATAAAACTATCAAACTTGAAGACAGAAAAAAGTATGAGCAGCAAGAAATAAACACATCTCTAGGCTAGAGAGTTGGCTCAGTGGTAAAGTGCCCTGGCTGCTCTTCCAGTGGACTAGAATTTTGTTTTCTGGATCCACATTGGGTGGTTCACAAACACTTGTGACTCCAGCTCCATGGGATCTGAGGCCCTCTTCTCGCCACCGTGGGCACCTGCACTCATGTGTACACATTCTTAAAAATAAAATAAAATCTTAAAAACACATTGCATATAAGACCTTAACAGAAAACTCAGCAAGCTTCTCGCCAGACTCCCTGCAAGAGTACATGGGATGAGGTGGCACATTTAAAGTGCCAAAGGGAACAAACAAACAAACAAATCTACCAAGAGATAGTAGTGCCAGGAAAAGTCTCCTTTAGAAATAGTGAGACAGTGGGAAAAAGCCTTGAACACATGGGCACAAGGGAAAAGTTCCTGAACAGAACACCAATGGCTTGTGCTCTAAGATCAAAAATTGACAAATAGGACCTCATAAAATTACAAAGCTCTGTAAGGCAAAGGACACTGTCTGTAGGACAAAACGGCAACCTACAGATTGGGAAAAGATCTTTACCAATCCTATGTCCAATAGAGGGTTAATATCCAATGTACACAAAGAACTCAAGAAGCAAGACTCCAGAGATCCAAATAACCCTATCAAAAAATGGGGAACAGAGCTAAACAGATAATTCTCAACTGAGGAAGCTTGAATGACTGAGAAGCACCTAAAGAAATGTTCAACATCCTTAGTCATCAGGGAAATGCAAATCAAAACAACCCTGAGATTTCACCTCACACCAGTCAGAATGGCTAAGATCAAAAATTCAGGTGACAGCAGATGTTGGAGAGGATGTGGAGAAAGAGGAACACTCCTCTACTGCTGGTGGGAATGCAAGCTGATTCAACCTCTCTGGAAATCAGTTTGGCGGACCCTCAGAAAAATGAACATAATACTACCTGAGGACCCAGCTATTCCACTCCTGGGCATATACCCAGAAGATGCTCCAACATGTAATAAAAACACATGTTCCATTATGTTCATAGCAGCCATATTTATAATAGCCAGAAGCTGGAAACAACCCAGATGTCCCCCAACAGAGGAATGGATACAGAAAATGTGGTACATTTACACAATGGAATACTACTCAGCTATTAAAAACAATGACTTCATGAAATTCGCAGACAAATGGATGGAACTTGAAAATATCATCCTGAGCAAGGTAAGGCAGTCACAAAAGAACAAACACGGTATGTACTCACTGATAAGAGGTAATTAGCCTAAAAGTTCGAAATACCCAAGAGTCACTTCACAGCAAATGTAGGGCTGAATGTGAGGTCCTAGATGGAGGAGTTGGAGAAGGGACTGAAGGAGCTGAGGGAGTTTGCAGCCCCAGTGAGGGAGCTACAGTGGCAACTGACCTGACCCCTCGATGCTCCCGGAGACTGGATCACCAACCAAAGAATACACATGGAGGGACCCATGGTGCTGGTCACATATGCAGCAGAGGAGGGTCCTGTTAGCCATCAGGGGGAGCACAGGCCCTTGGGCCTGAAGGTGTTAGATCCCCCAGTATAGGAGAATGCCAAGAAGGGAAGACGAGAGTGGATGGGTGGGTGGGTGGGGGAATACCCCCATAGAGGCAGGGGTAGGGGTGAGGGAATAGGGAGGTTCCAAAACGGAGATCTGGAAAGGGGGAAACATTTGAAATGTAAATAAAGTCTGAAGAAAAAGAAATAGTGAGACAGGAAAAACACATTCTAAGACACGTAAAAGTTGAATTAATGACCATCTGACTTGTGTTGTAACACTGGAGAGAAGAGTCTTTAAGTGGACACCCAAGAGTTTCAATGTGTTACAATAAGCACAAAACATCTAATAATATAAAAGCTGCAAGTAAAACTAAGCATCCAAGCAAAATCTTAAAAATCTATACTGCCCTAATCGTGGGAGAATAGAAACTTATTTTTAAATAGAAGGGTAGAAAAACAAGTAAGAAACAAACAAGCAGTAGTAACAGAGCGGTGGAATGGTACATGGAAGAGCACAAAATGAGCCATCCAGGTTACAAAATGTGCGGAGTGGGGAGCAGAGAGCAGGGAGCAGGGGAACACAGTTAAAATATAAGATTCTCTCTCTTTCTCTCTCTCTCTCTCTCTCTCTCTCTCTCTCTCTCTCTCTCTCTCTCTC
>JADRCH010000042.1:6390294-6412168 GCA_019843965.1 Rhynchomys soricoides
GTAGACAATATTAACAACATGTAGACAATATTAACAACATGTAGACAGTAGAGTGCTTGACAGAGAAAACCTCAAAGAATTTCCACTAAGGTCAGGAGCAAAAAAGATTGCTTATTTTCTCCATTTCTAGTCAGTACAGAGCTTTAACTTTTAGCTAGAAGATAAGAAAAATGAAAGAAATAAAAATTGGAAAAAAGTCAAAGTATCCCTATTTGAGGATGGAATAATTCTATATATTTGAGGTTGTAAAGAGTCTACCAAATATTTACGAGCTAATAAATGCTTCAAAGTGGTAAAATAGAAAATAAATATCATTACTTTTTTATATGTCAATGACAGAAACCAAACAACAACAACAAAAACCCTGAAAAGATATCACAGAGTCTCATTCACAATAGTCATGTAAAAAAGTACATAGGAATAAACCTAACCAAGAAAATGATGGATCTCAACAATTCCAACTCTAAGACATTGAGGAAATAAAGAAGACATTAGAAAATGGGAAGATTCAAAGATCTCCCATACTCATGAATCAGAAGAATTAATATTGTGAAAATGGACAATCTACCAAAAGCAGTCTAGATTCTCAATGTAATTCCAATAAAAATTCCAGAGCCAATCTTCACAGATATGGGAAAAAATAGTCTTAAACTTTCTATGGAAACACAAAAGACCAAGTATAACCAAAGCAATCCTGTACAAAAAGAATGCTGTGGTAAGTATCACCACACCTGATTTCAAATTATACTACAGAACCATGATAGTAAATTTTTTCATAGTACTGAAAAAATTTAAGACACTGCAGTAGCTATTCCTGGTTGTCAACTTGACTATATCCAGAACTGGAAGGCTCTCCTGTGATCCTGATCTTGAGGTTGGGAGATACAGGTTTCTGACCTGGATCTTGGCATGGAGAGCTTGAGGCATAGGGGCTATGAATCCCAGAAGACTAAGGCAAGGAGATCTCTGAGTTCAAGGTCATCTGGGACAAAGCAAGTCCCAGATCCAGGAGTGGTAGTACTCACCTTTATTCTGGGCCACACCTTCTGCTGGAGACCTACATAAAGATGTTGGAAGAAGGAAGATTCTCTCTTCTTCGCCTGCTTGCCTTGTGGGACTACGCAACTGACAGATCCCTGGACTTTCATTCACAGCTGCTGCTGACTATTGTTGGGGAGTTTGTACAGACTGTAAGTCATTAACAAACTCCTTTACTGTATAGAGACTACCCATAAGTTCTGTGACTCTACGGAACCCTGACTATTACAGATACATACACCAATTGAATGGAATATTAGACCCAGATAACAGTTTCCAGACTATGCTCATCTGAGTTTTGACAAAGAAGCTAAAAGTATATACTAAAGAAAAAGCAGCATCTTAGCAAATGGCATGGGAATCCTGAGTGTCAACATACAGGAAAAGGAGATGATATGCTTATCTTTCACCTTGCACAAAATCTAATTCTAAATAAACTAAGGACCTCATAAGATCCAATTCTCCAAAACTGCTAGAGAATAAAGTAGCCGGTGCCTTGAACATACAGACACAGGTAGAGGCTTTCTACACTGGACTCCAGGAGCACAGAAGATAAGACTATTGATCAAAAAGTAAGATTGCATGAAATTAAAGGGTTCAAGGAAACTAAAACAAGATCACCCATAGGGTGGAAGAAAAACTGTGTCAACTGTACATTTGACAGAGGATCTGTGTCTTGGATATACACAGATGTTCCTAGCTAAATCCAGTAGGTCTCTCCCCCCCCAACCTGCTCTCTCTCTCCCTCCCCCTCTCCCTCTAAATAGACATGCACGAAATCTCTAAAAAGAGATTTGCAAATTAAAGGGTAGCAAAATGGGGCAGATTCAGGAGGATGGGTAAGACATCAGAATAGTCAGTATGCATTACAATTACATGTGTCAACTTGTCAAAGAACAAACCTAAATAAAAATTGAATTTAAAATTTAAAATGATTAAAAATAGCAACAAACTGTGATCAACCTTCTTATGCTCAAGTTTCAATGCAAAACACAAGTAACATTAAAAGCTAAAGTAATGTATCTCCTCCAAAACTACCAATGCCAAAATAATGGAACCTAATGAGAAAGATCTAGATTAATTAACTAAATTAACCACCAACAAAGAGTTAAAAATAATGAATCTAAATATGTTCCAAGAGATAAAAGAGAACATGAAGAAATAACTAAAATAAAGACGCCAACAGAAATACGAAGTAGAATTAGAAGCACTGAATAAAAAATGAAATGAAATTCTGGAAACAAAACATTTAATCAACACTGTAACAGCAGAATAGAGCACAGTAAGGATAGACTGTGAAGGAGTGGGGAAAAGGGAGAAGAACAGATACACTCAGTTAAAGACATTGGTAAATGTTTAATGTAGGAACAAAACATGTGTGACCACTGGGAGAGCATGAAAAGACCAAATCTACAAATTGTGGATATAGAAAAGGAAGAACTTCATACCTAAGGAATAGAAAATATTTTTCAATACAACTGTAGCAGAAAATGTGCTAAATCAAGAGAAGTAGAAATCCCTTCAAGTACAAGAGTCACATGGAACACCAAATAGACAAGACTGGAAAAGAATCTCCATGGGAGATAATTTAAACACTAAATATACATAAAGTGTATTGAAAGTTTTGAGACAGAGTCAGTTGGGAGCCCCTCTTCCCAGATTACTATCTTGTGTCAAGTTGAGAAAAAAAACTAACCAGGACAAACAGACATATTGCCAACATTGTATAGGCAAAACCTCAAAGTATTTTTGCTAAAATCAAGGACAAGACCAGGGTGTCAATGTTCTTCATTCTTCTTAAATATAAGTCCTAGCTAGAACAATAAGACAGATAAAAGAAAAATAGGTAGAAAATTAATAAATCAAAGTGTTCTTATTTGCAGGTCATGTGATTTTATGAAAGACAATAATGACTTTGACAGAAAAGTGTAGGCAGAGGTTCCTTAATTGCCTCTTGATTGGGTCACTAAAGACAGCAGAAGCCAATCGCTGGGCGAAGGATAAGATGGGATTTCCAGGCCCGACCCCACCGTGGAGCAGATAGGAAGCTGCAGCCATGCAGGTCTCTGGGGGCACCTATCCTTTCTAGCCATTAGCTAACTTTGGGGGCTGACTAGATTGCAGGTCCAGAGCCTAGCTGGAGCAAGTGTGCATTTTTAAAGTTACGCGCGACAGAAAACTATTAGAGCTGATCAGTACTTAGCAAAGTGGGAAAATACAAAATTGGCAGTGAATAAAAAGCAGCAAAACCGTAACCTTCCTAAATGCCAATTTCAAACACACCCAGAAAGAGAACTGGAAAATAATTCCCTCACAACTGCCTACAGAATAGTGTGCCATTAATTTAACCAAGGAAATGGAAGCTCTATACAAGGAAAACTAAATACTCAACAGAAAACACTACTGAATAGAAACATGCCTTGCTTATTCCTTGCTGCTGATAAAGAACCTGGGAAAAGTAACTTAAGGGGGAATGAGTTTATTCCAGCTCACAGTTCGAGGACAGTCTACCATAGAGGGAGGGGCAAAGTGGACGCAGCTGGTGACATCACAACCAAGCAGGAGAGTGATGAGTGCTGCTGCTAGGTTCCCACCTCCTTTAATGGCACTCGAGCAAAGGCCCACGGCCAGGAAATGCTGTCAAATACCTTTAGAATGACTCTACCTCAATTAATTTAACAAAATTCCTCAGGTACATGCAGAGAGGTTAAATAATCTCTTCCAGGTATGCCTGGGTGCTCCTCCCCAAAGTGATCCCAGGTCCTATTCCATTGAAAATTAATATGAACCATCCCTTGTTCATGAGTTGGAACAACCAACGTTATGAAAAACTTCTGTCTTACCAAAGCAATCTAGAGATTCCCTGAAGTTCTCACCCAAATTTCTATGCCATTCTTCACAGAAACATTTGGAAGCCTCGGAAAGCCAAACCAATATTAAACAAAAAGATAATAATAATAATAATAATAATAATAATAATAATAATCTGTAGGTGTCACCATAGCTGATTTCAAGGTGCAATGCAGAGCTATAGTAAGAAAAGTACTGGCGCAAATACAAACATGCAGATCACTGTAACTTTCACAGAAGTTCTCCAGTGATTAGAGAGAAGAAAGCCTCTTTAACAAACGGTATCAGAGAAACAGCATAGCTACATGTAGGAGAAAGAAACTAAATCCTTATTTTCACCCTGCATAAAAATTAACTCTGAAGTTAACATAAGACTTCAAACACTGAAACTGCTCCAGGAAGGAGTAGGAGAAAAGCACTTTAAGCTATGGGTGTAGGGAATGATTTCCTGGCTAGGACTGCAGTTGCTCAGAATATAGAGCCAATGTTCAATCGGCGGGATCTTATAGAACTAGGAGACTTGTGAGCTGTGAAGAGGGTTTTGACTGAGTGGAGACACTGTCTACAGAACGAGAGAACATCTCTGCCTACTACTCATCTGGCAAATAAATAATATCTAGATTACACAAAGAGTAAAAACAAAAACCAAACACCAAGCAAACAAACAACTCAGTACTAACATATCGCTTTATTAGCTCTGACTATGTGTGTGTGCATGCAGGTATGTACTGTTCGTGGCTTTCTGCAAATAAGATCACGTCTGAACAGATAGTTTTACTTCTCTATTCTCCAACTGGGTGTCTTTCTATTTCCATTTCTTGCCTAAATTTCTTGGTAGTACTTACAGCTTTATATGAATAGAAGTAGAAGACCCGCCATCTCTGTCATATTCCTAGTGTGAGGAGAAGCTTCCAGTCTTTCTCATAGTGGAAGATGTTTAACTCCAAGAATGAAGTCCTATTTGACTGCGGAGTGTGACTCTATTAAATGTGCCTCTGAGCTGTTTGCTGGTGTTCTGTTAGGAATTGTTGCACAAGTACTCATCGGGGACATCAGTCCATAGTTTTATTTTCTTATGACATCTTTGCCTGGCTTGAGTAGTGAAGAAATTCTGGCCTCATAAATTATTCTCTCATTTTCAAATGTTTTGGGATATTCTGAGAAGGGTTGGTACTCAGCGGTCTTTCTTTTCTTTCCTTGTGGAGGCTGATAAAGATATCTGATCTTGGATTGCTTTTTAATGGGCAGTTTTTTTGTTGCAGGCTTGATCTTCTTATCAGTCACAGGCCTACTGAGCCTTTATATTTTTTGTGGTTGAATCTTAGTAGCGTGTGAATTACTTCAACTATGCTTATTTCACTTAGATATCTTACTTTGCTATATAGGTTGCTATAGACCCTCTTTGTAATCTTTATTTCTATGAAATGAGGACTAAAGCCCTTTCCTGAACTTCTCATTGAGCTGTGGAGTCTTCTTTCCTTTTCAACATATCTAAAAATATCCCAAATTGGGTCTTTTCTAAGACGCAGGCTCTGGGTTTGTGAGCCTTTTCCTGCTCTGCTTCTTTTCGCTCAATCTCTTTCTCTTTCCTTCCTTCGATAGCAGAGGCTCATTTTATTTATCTGTTTACTTAAAATGTAAGGTTAGGGAAAAAATGTTTTTAAATGTAAGGTTAGGTTTATCAATAGCTTTTCTCTCTCAATTTAAATTTTTTTCTTAGCATTTTTTCACTGTGTCTGATAAATTTTGATGTGTTTTTATTTTTATTTGGATCATTTATTTCCCTTACAAATTCTTTGGCCCATTGGTCCCTTAAGAGTATGTAATTTATACTATATACATAAATTTCATGATTTTTTTGGTGTTACTGATTTCCAATTTTATCTTATCAAGATCTTAAAGGATATTTCAGTGGTTTCAATTATTTAATTGTATTAAGGCTAATTTCGAACCATATTATATATAATATGTATCTTGGATAATGATCCTTGTGTACTTGACAAAAATATAAATTATATTGTACTTGACCGGGCAGTTTCATGTAGGTATAGTAGGCTCGCGTGATCTGTAGTGTTGGTTAAATATACCTCTTGGTGTTGAAATGCCACCCTCTGATAGTCTCATTGTCTGATAGTCCCACTATTACTGTGATGTCGTTTGTTTTCTCCCTCATACTATCAATGTTTAGTTTACATATTCAGGAACTTGGATCTTTTGGTGAAATACAGCTGCTCTCTCACTTTTGTGGGTTTTATCTAAGCATGGAAATAATCTCTAGCATTCGAAGAGCATGTGGCTTAAAGTCTTCCTTAGATATCCCCCTTTCCAGTTTCCTGATATGCTCCTGCTTCTAAATGTCTTAATTTTCCTGAACATCTCATCTTTGCTCCTCATTATGGAAGATGATCCTCCTCCCTTCAGAGTACTCCCATTGCCAATAATAATGATAATGGCCTTGAGGGATGGTTCTTTTCTCAGACTGGCTGGCTTTGTAAAATTGATTACAAAATAAAAGAAAGGGGGGAAGAAAAGGCAAGGGAGGAGAGGAGAAGGAAAGAGAGGAGAGGAACAAAGAGCTGAACATTCCAACTGAGAACTCTCTTTCAAATTGGTGTAAGTGGGTCTTCAACTGTAGGCACTATTTCTCTGTTTGTAAGAGGCTTACCTTGCACTTCATGAATTTTTTGGTTTTTAGCCTTCAACATGATCTCAAGATTTTTGGTGAGAATCCGGGTCAAATGAGGATCTCCAGAAGCTGAGAAAGGGACAATGGTTTCACCATACTGCTCCAAGTCCATCACCCTGGCAGGCTTTTCAGGTAGTGAGAAGCTTATTCCTTTCATCAGAAGATACATGAGACCCAGAAGTGCCAGCAACTGCAACAGCAGCAGTTTCCAGTTGCGCCAAGAGAACATTACCCTTTTGATGAACATGGCTCGGAACTGCTGGAGGTAAAGAGACCACTGCAAGAGAATTGAAGACAGCATTACAGTGGTCACACACCTTTATGGAAGTCGCCAGCACAAATGTCTTCAGCTGTGATGACAGACATGCAGAAGGAAGAGCCTAGCTGGTAGACCAGGTACACTGTGTTCTCTGAAGGCATTAAAGCTTGGCACCTAACTTCAGTATTACAAAAGTCCCCAAAGGGGAATTGTCATTGGCATGTTCATTGTGCCTCTTTGCAGAACACCACATCCATTCTCTTACGTTTAATACCATCCTTCAACATTACAGTTCACATCACATTTCTACAGCCAGCTCTCAGTGCTCTATGGGGTTACAGGACATCAGGGAACAGAAGAATTTAGTTTAAAGTTGCAATATGCCCAGTAGATTTTCACTTGACCTTTCTGGAAGTGTACATGAATATACAATTTTGTCTATTTTTTCAAACTTTTAGCGGGCAGTTTGTAGTTGACTGTGCGTTTGTTTTTCAGTTAAATAATGGAGTCCTTTGACTTAAACACATGCGTCTTTAGAAAAGTTGTCTGAGAGTCAAAGGAGAGCATATTAAGCATATTGCAATTTTAAAATACATTTATTTTATTCTCCCAACACTTTTACATCCCATGATTCAATGTAGGAAAATATCCCTAATCAACCATTATTCCTTAACAAAACAAACCACAATGATATTACTTTTAACTAGAAATAAGGTAAATTTGGAGGGAGAGCAGTTCCCTCCCATCATGCTCCTGACAGGAAGATGACAGTTTCTGCTTGTAGGAGATTGGTTCTTACATATATTTCTAGAATGACAAAATAAGAAGTGTTTTAATCCGGTGATCATCTTTTCCTGACTGACCCACCAGCTCTGACCTCACCCTCAAAACTGAAAGGAATGCAGGAGAACAACAGAGATGCCCCACCGTTTGTCTGGGAAGACAGAGTATAGAGAGGAGGTGACAAGGTGGGGCACCTCCCGTATGACACAGGGCACACTTGAGCATGTTCAGCCCCCTGAAACAGCCTCATCTGTGTTAGCTCAGCCTGACCAAAGGCAACCATCCAATAAATGACAGTGGGAAATCACAATTTTAACTCAAATTCTAGACACTCATATACAGTATTCTGCTTCACAAGCTCCCAAGTCCCATGGGAAAGTATAAGAAGTGCTTCTAAGAGACTTGGACAAATATACCCATGGTTGAGGAATCTCTGCTGCACACATATGCAAAAATTTCTATGGAAGATAAATCAGCAGAGCAACAACACAATGCTATGAGGTAGCAGCCCCAGGATGGTGAAAGGATTCTGTGACTCAGCCACACCTGGATTGAAATGTTCTTTGTGCATGTGAGTAGTGACTGTAATCATTTGTTCCAGCACTCTTCTTCAGCTTGGAATAAACCCCATGAGGAAGACCAAGTGTGAAAGTAAAATCTGGGCTGGCAAGATGACTTAGTGGATTAACATGCACATGGAAAAACCAGATGACCGGAATTGGATCTCCAGAACTCAATGGTGGGTGGAAGGAGAGAATTTACTCTTCAAGGTTGTTCTCTGATCTCCATGTATAGATGTCCATATGTACGTACACATACCATATAATAAGAAAGTAAATGTAAACAAGCAATTAAAATAGACCTGCTTTTTTTTTTACCTTCACCATCTCACAAGTGAGATAGAAAATTAAGTGAATTTCCTTACAAATGTTTCCCTGTGTGAATGAGCTTGCTCTAAGAACCTTGAAACTCTTCTGAATTAAGCTCATAAGCTGAAGTGTCTTCTTTCATTCTCTCCAAATATGCTAGCATTATATTCTTGAGAAAGGTACTCACCCCAGCATTGAATGAAGAATCAAAGTGTCTTCTTGAGTAATTTGAACGCTCAAAATTTCTGGACACATTCATGTTCTTGTTGTCTTCACTTTGACTTTCGTTCACTGAGGAAGCTGATTGAGCAATCTCAGTGTTCAACTTCAAATCTTCCAGATCACTGACCCTACACACACACACACACACACACACACACACACACACATGAGAGCGAGAGATGATAAATATATATGTTAAAAATAACTTTTAAGGACAATATTAGCCCCCTAACTCCTGCCCTTCAAATTTTCCATGCATAGAGACATTTTAATGGATTTTATGTGGAGTGCTATCACTGATGATGGAAACATGCTTTGGGTGTGGGTGTGGGGAAACTGAATCCCAACAGCCAAAACATTGCCCAGTATGCCTGAGGCCTTGGGGTTTGATCCCCAGCACCCCAAAATTTTTGGTGCTCTAGATTGAACGCAAGGTTTTGTGTATGTAAGAAAAGCGCATGGCCACCAACCTACAGCCCCAGCCCCAAGGCCGAAGCAAACTAAACATGAATAAAGTTCCAAGACACTGTATCTCTTGCTTTTAGGATAAAATAGTTATCGAATGTCATACATTTTACAAAATTATAGTGGTAATTGCAATTTTATTTTTATAGTATTTCTAATTCTATAGAAGTCTAATATGTTTTTCTAAATTTTCTACATTAAATAAATATATAGATTACTTTATAAAGCAAATGAATACATGGTTAATTTGTCCTCCTTGGTTCATGATTCTATGTGAGAAGTTAAGTTTGTGTGTGTGCATGTTTGTGTGTGAGTGTGGGGGGGGGCACAAGCACTTGTGTTGAATATAAAGGAGAAATGCTACACAGATAAACAGAAACCACTGTATGAGAAGGTGTTGCAGGCTTCTGGGGCAATGTGGTGCTTTAGAAGCTGCTGCCTCCATGTGACATGATGAACAAGAAGAGTTATGAGAACAAAGACTAGTCCAAAGACAGGATGCTGGAAATCAGAGCACACATGAGGTCACCGGATATAAGGGCGGTGCTGGCACTTCCATTTCAAAGTTGCTGCTTGCCTCTTGTGTAGCCTGAGATAGAATGAGACTTGGTTTCAAAGTGAAGTGTAGCTGTGGGGAGTTGAGAGGGTTTCTCTGACCTTATTTGTGCATTATTACTCACTTGAAGAAAACCTCATCCATGGTGGTCATGGAGACACCAAAGCCAGAGATGCCCAGCTCTTCTTGTCTTTCTTCTAGGTCTGTGAAAAGTTCTGCAAACCTGAAAAATAATTGAGATAGTATCTGCACATACATACATGTGTTTATGTCTGATTTCCTGAGCAGTGCAATTCATGTGTCATGGAAATTCTTGTGATAGTGGTAGTTTCCACCATGGTCCCTGACAAATCATGAATGTGGGACCCCAGAAGGAAGGTACACCAGCAAGCTGCTACAGCAAACTGCTTCCGGGTTTTCTAATAAAATCATCATTAACTTTCTGCATATATTGGCTTTGTTTTCCCTGCTAGTTTAGATTTAATTTACTTACTACATACTGTAGCTCCTGTAAAAGAAACACAAGCAAACAGGATAAATACTTAAAAACTAATAGGACATATAAGATACCCAAAGCAGAAGAATGAAAAAACATCACAGAAGATGGAGACTGTATGGAAACTGTTCATCCCCAAACCAGAGGAGTCTTGAGCTTGAGCAATCTTGAGCACATGTCAGTGGTGGGGTATAAATTCCCAGTTAATAGGAGCACTAAACTTCTCTGATCCCTAGCACCGAATGGGTCTATAAATCTGATGTAGTATATACTTTTTTCTGCAAAAATTAGTAAATGAGGTAATATATTTATTAATTACTAAATTTGATCACTCTGTAACAAGCACCTATCTATTAAGGCATCACAAGGATATATATATATATATATCGAGAGAACATTAAAAACCCTTTTTATGTAACAAAATAAATCCACTTGTCTCTACTCATTAAGAAAAAAAAATGTATCCATATAGTGCCCTGTTTTATCAACAATCAATGCCAGTTTTCACTATATTGACATGAAGATCTTATGGTGGCTACTTTTTGTGGCATCCTTCAGTACAATTACTGAGATCTTAGAAAGCAAATGCTCTGACTAGAGTATCTCAAAAGACAAGTGGTAAGGATCTGTTTGTCAAACCTGAAGAAACCTGGAGAGGTCACAGTGGTTTCTGGTGACCCAACACCACTGTGTAGCATGTCTGGATCCTTGCCTGTGTGTGTGCTCCCTGGGCAGGATAAATGACAGCTCAGCTGCAACATTGGTCTCCATCTTGGCATTCGGTATGTAATCAATAATCAGCTGGGAGATTTTTTCATCGTCACTGTCAGGAGTCTTCACCATGACCAGGTGATACCCCACACCTGAAAAGATCCATCAAGAAGGTCAAATGAAGCCACTCAATATTCTCAGCTAAAGCATGCTTAATCTCCACTGTTCAGGTCTATTAGCTGCATGTGATAAGGCACTTCCACATTCTGTAATGAAAAGACACACATGCATGCTGTATGGTAAAACAGTTGCACATGTCACTTAATGCTTTGCTTATTCTGAGTGATCCCCTGTTCCCAGGCTCTGATACCCCTGGTGGAGTACAATGTTGAAACCGAAAGGAACTAACTTGACTCACATGCCCGAACCCACATATCCAAAGTGGGGAGAGGGAAAGAGAGGCTGGTAATAAGAGAAGCAGTGAAATCCTGAGTCCACTTGACCAGGATAGCAAGGCAGCTCAGGACGAACAGTCCTCATGGTCCAGGCCACCCCAGGGGTCTGTGTAACCTGACAGCTAAAGATAAGATGTTACACAGATTTTTAGGCTATCAAATCTGCCATTTTCTTAGACAGTCATTCACTGAATAAATCAAGGTTTACAAGATTTAAATCCCAGCAATGATCACTGACTTCTGCAAATGGCAGATAGCATTGAGCTCTGATATTCTGGTTACACACAGAGAATAAGGTGTAGTGTGTATGATGTGCTATAAGTCACTTGTTTACAAGTCTAAAGAAGTGTATTCCTCTCCTCTCTCTGTCTCTCCGTCCGTGTCTCTCCCTCCTTCCCCCCCCCCCCCGTCTCTCTCTCTGGTGTATGGGATTGAATCCAATGGCCATAAGCACATGAGGCAAGTGATCTTCCACTTCCACTGAGCTGATTAGTCCCCAACTTTTAAGAAATATGTTACAATAGCTACCACATACCTCTATCAAAGTTCAGAGTGAAGAGCAATATAAGCTACAGATCAAATTTGGGGAACTACAGAAGATATTCTCCGTAAGTACTTGCCTGCTAAAATGGCAAGCAGTAGCTTAGAGAACAAAGACACACATTATTTGATGATTTAATACATACTAACTGAGGACCTATTGTAGCAGGCATGATTTAGATCCTTAGGATGGTTTGAGTTAGGCCAAACATGTAAAGACCCTAGTGACCTGTATCTCTGTGAAGAAATATAGCTGAATTTGATTAGTTAGAAAAATGGACGGTGTGCTAAACAACATAAGTGCGAAGGGGAGAAACAAGAATTGTTTAAGGATGGGCAATCCAAACTGATATGTCAATGAAGTCATTAAACTTGAGCTAGGCTGATGGAGGAAGCCACAGTAGGACATGTCTGAATGAATGAAGAAGGTGTTAGGGCTTAGTCTGGATTTTGCAGGTGCAGAAAATTAACCACAATTGAAAAAAAAGTCATTTTGGCCCCGTGGAAATGTCTCTTGCATAGCTGTCCTTGGCTGTAGGAACAAAAGGCAAAACTGGGGTCCTAAAGCAGAAGCAACACCGGGAGATGCTGCAGCCCAGTCACCCACTCTTATCAGCTTAGACATCATTTTGACAACTTTTGCAGATAAGGAAACTGAGCCCCAACATGCCAAGTGACTTAGTAATTGGTGAGTGTTGAGACCCATGCCCCGCATAGTCTCCCTACACAATGTTCAACAAAGAATAGTTTTGTTTGAATTTTCTTCAAATTTGACAGATGGTCATTCAGTTTTCCTCTTCCCTCATATTGGAATCTTTTAAAAGTCCATTTTTTTTGCACAGAGACTAGACAACTCTGAATCATCACATTGTAAATTTACACCATGAAACAACATGCAATGCTGTTTGGACACCTAAAGAGCTGACTGAAGACAGTGAGACTCATGTGCTACCCTGACCAGGGAGATCCAGATGCTAACGTACCAAGCATTACTCTTGATGAACACATGCCAATGCATATGAAATGCGGGCACATGCTGTATTCTGATAGAATCTTCTCTGGGTCTATCTCAGTACAATGACCTAGTTTTAATAACTTTTTCTTGATTGCTCCACTCAGGAGCACTCCACTCTAGTTTGCCAAAATGTTTAAATTCAGTCTGCCCAATTTATCTTTTAACCCCCATGCCTTGCCCTCTTAGTTCTAACATTTAGCTCCTTTAGCTGGATTGCTGCTGCATTCTCAGAATTCTGAATTCTGCTTCTGAATTCTGTGATGTGATGGACATCAGATAAAATCATTATTGTTTGCAATTCCCTTTCATTTTCAACATGGTTGTCAAACTTAATTTGTCATTACCCAAACAAAAAATCCTTTTTGATTCAGGCTTACTTTCAGGTTGTTGAGCATGGGGGAGACGATTTTTATTTTCATATTTTTCTTTTATTATGTACTATTTCACTGTCTTAAACCTATTTTCTACTGTCTTAGACCTATTTTCTATTGCTCTTTTTTTGTATGTGTATGGTGTGTGCATGAATGCATGTGTGTTGTTATAAGTGCAAGTGCATATGTACATATGTGTGTATGTGTGTACATGGGTGTATACGTTTGCACTGATGTAAAACAGGTTGACAGTGAGTGCCTTCCTTGAGCACTATCTTCCTTATACATTGAAGCAGAATCTCTTACTTGAGCCCAGAGCTCAGAGACTTGGCTTGTCTAGTTAGCTAGTTAGCCAGAGGGATTCCCAGTGTTGACCTCTGAACAGCTGCAATTACAAGTGGGTCACCACACCCACTCAGTATTAAGGCATTGCATAGGACCCAAACTCTGTCCTGACACATATATGACTTCACCTGCTAAGCGTGTTCCCACCTCTCATTGCCCTTGTAAGCTTCTTTTTAAACTGAAAACCCTATCAATAATCAATATATTCAGGTACTAATTGTGTGTGCCCAATTGACTTACTATAGAACAGTGGTTTCTATTTACTAATCATGAGTGCAAAGGCAGTCTATGATATTATTTGCCTTACTCTGACATTCAGAAGTTTACTTTTAAAACCCACATTCCTCTTTGGAGAAGGGAAAAGATGAGGTGGTCTATCCCCCAAAGGGTGACGAGCCAACATTAAGTACATAAAAGTGTGGGCTTAGGTCTTAGATGCAACCAGGCCCAAATCTCTTCCAATTACCTTTTGGATTTCTCATTACTGGAATATGAGCACCAGCTCTCTTATACATAAGAAGGGAGAGCTCTGCAGATATCATTAACTAATGTATATCAAGAGTGAGATCTAACAGCTCACCCACAGGAGAACCAGTAAATGTGAGTTGAATGAATTCAAATATTGTAATAACTCCATCTTTAACTATAATCATTGATCTGTATCTTCCAAAGTTTGTATTTCTTACTAGTTTGAGACAGATAACTTCAACATTAATAACAAATAATTCATCTGAGCTCGTGTTTTATATTAGTCCCTATAAGCATCCACTGAACTATGTATTAAGTCTGTGTTCCTATGACAAGTTATCAGTTATCATCAGCCATATGGAAGAAATAAATATGATGTTCATGTTCATTGGGTCAATAAGGAACATTTTCCAAGTCAGAATACACTTATTGGGTCAGAATGGGAGAAAAAACCTGGATAGGTTTTGTCTAAATTATAACCAGAAATAATAACCAAACCACTTCAGATCTAATGCAATAGAACATGGAAAGGTCTATGTAGAGAAAACCGAAAAGAATGAAAATGTTAGAATAATATTTTTTGAGACAAGGTCTCACTCTGTAGAGCTTATAATTCATCATTGCTACTATCTCAAGCCTACCAAGCACGATAGTTATAGGCATGTGCCACCATGCCTAGCTAGAAATACAAAGAATCAAATAGAGAGAGAGAGAGAGACCATATAGTTTCTTCAGGAAAAGTGAAGAGCCACAGCACTTCAGGATCCCCATGACCAGGATGGCAATCCGGTCACCCAGCACATCTGCCTCATCCATATGGTGTGTGGTCAGTAAGATGGTACGGTCCCTTTTATAATGCTGAAGCACATCCCAGGTGGCCCTCCTTGAGACTGGATCCATGCCAGATGTTGGCTCATCAAGTATCACCACCTAGAGACAAAAGTAAGTAGCCAAGAGTTTATTTACTTCATATTTACTACAAGTGGGATAATCTACTATACATGGGAGGCATACTTAAACAAAAATACAGACTCTAGACTACCCTAGGACGAACAACGGCTAAATCCTTAACTGTCAAACTTATGGCTACATTATGTCAGCTGCATTAATAATGGGAAGTCTCTCTCCTTACCATCTGGGAGAGTTGAGTTTGTGCCAGTTTTTGTGTTTGAATCTGGAGGAGTAAAGACCCATTTTATTTTATCTTATTTCTTGATACGCATGTACACACATATGTGGATGTTAGGAATTGATGTTCAATGTCTTCCTCAGCCACTCTATATCTTTTGAGACAGGGTCTCACACTGAAACCAGACTTCATTTCTGGGGATCAGTCTGTCTCCACATCATCTTTGGTTTAACATTATAGGCACCCACAACCATGCCTAGCACTTTTACCTTTGTCCTGGGGATATTCATGAAACCAGGTCTCCATGTGCTCCACAGGTACTTTACCACAGAACCATCTCGCCGGCCCCACAAGAACCCGTTTTGACTGTTAGTTACCTTAGTGTCCCCTATTAGAGCTATAATGATTGAGAGCTTGCGTTTCATTCCTCCGCTCAGATCTTTTGACATGGTATTACTTTTCTGTAGCAGGCCAAAAGTGGTGAGCATTCTGTGAATTTCTCCTGATTGGTTCAGTGAAGGTATTCCTTTTATCTAAAAAAGAGGAGTCAGAGTTTATGCAGTGTTCTCAACCCTGGGCTTAGAAAATTCTTACATTAGGGCTTTAACAGAGTTGTGTGCATATGCTCGCCCTTCTTGTTGCTTCCAGCATGAACTTTTGATGAAGGTAAGGCTGCAAGTCCTTATTCACACTGCCTGGAGGATGTGAAGAGTGCAGAAAGGGAGTGCTTACCACGCAGTAGAAATAAAGGTGTTCTGACACTGTCAGCATCGGGAACAACAGGTCCTCCTGGGGACACAAGCCCAAGCTTTTCCTAACTTGAACCATGTCAGATGAGATGTCATATCCACTAATATAGACCTTTCCTCTGGTAGGAAGATACAAACCTACAATTAAGCAAAGACATGGCAGAGCTTAGCTTCAGCAAAGACACATGGCAATGTGCTGCTCACTAGGTGCCTTGCCTGCAGAGTCTATGGGTCATGCAAAAGCAAAAGTGCCGTCCACAGAGATACCTAGTACCAATGGTCATGATCTCATGGTGATGGTGAAAGAAGTGACTTTTTATTTTTGTCTAAGTTTATATCTTTATTGAAAGTATTTTGGTTTTGAAATGTAAATATAATTACAGCATTTCCCCTTTCCTCCCTCTAACCCCTCCCATGTTCCTCGTTGCTCTCAAAGAGGTAGTCTCTTTTAAATTTAGAGAGAGAGAGAGAGAGAGAGAGAGAGAGAGAGAGAGAATATATAAACACAACCTTCTCAATCCATTTTATCCTACTCATACATACATGATTGATTTTAGGTATTATATGGCCTATTAGGAAGTTCTCTGTGGAAGACTATTTCCCTCTCAACATTCCTTAGTTGCCTGTTGTTCTTTGTCTATGGTTGGGTCCTGTGAGATTCCCCCTTCCATACTATGATATCTACTGGTGTCCTCCTTGTTTTGGTCGTCTTTAGGTAGCCATGTTGCTGAGATTTCATGGGTGTAGCTTCCCTTATATTTCTAGGAGACAAGATCTCAGAGCAAACTTTGTGCTTCTGGCTCTTACAATCCTTCCACACCCTTTTCCTCAAAGCTTCCTGAGCTTTAGGTGTAAGAGTTGTGTTGTAGATTTATCCACTAGACTAGACACCACAAACTTGTTTTCTGCATTTTGGTCTGCTGTAACTTTCTGGAATGGTCTCTATTGCAACAAGAAGTTTCTTTAATGAGGGAAGAGATCTACATGTATCTGTGGTTACAAGGACAAATATTTAGAATACAGTTAGGGATTGTGATGGTTTAGGTAAAGCAGTAGTTGTAGGCTCTCCTCCAAGATCCATGACCTCACTCTCCCTAGGTAGTTGACCAGGCATGTTTTCCTTCTTGTTGAGCAGGTCTCCAGTCCAATTTGAGAGCTGTTGGTTACTTCCAAGGTATGCATGCCACTATTGCATCCTTACTGTTATCTTGTCATGCTATTCATTGTTGTGGTTCATATGTGTCACAGCTGGATAGGACTTGATTATGTCCCCCTTTGGAAGGTTGCAAGAAACCTTCTGGTACCACAAAAGCTAGCCCTCAGATAGGAGGCTTTCAGGGAAGATCCAGTTCTGATCATCAGAATTCTGTGTCTGAAATGCACTGAATCATCAAGAATAGAGCTAAACTCCAGAAGGAAGACCTACGGAAAAAGCTTATAATGTTTTGGAAGTCTCTTAGATTTCCCAAGGCCAGACCTTGAAAGGGGGTTTCTCATGTCTGGAATTGGGGTTTCTGTTACTTAGCCTGTGGCTCTCATGGGGTGCACTGTCAGCCCAGGTAGGAAATTTTCATTTAAAATAATATGTATACACACAGACTTGTAATTGTTATATGTAATTTTAGGTAAATTATGACATCATAATAAAGAATGATGTTATAAAGAAATAATATAACAGTATGATATAATAAAGAAATAATATGATTTCTTGTGGGGTTTATTTCAGACACCCTTACTGTTATTTTATTCTCTCTCTCTCTCTCTCTCTCTCTCTCTCTCTCTCTCCTTCTCATCTCTATAATTAAAGCTATTTCCATTTCTCTCTTCAAATCACCTGTACTCTGATATTCTCCTCTCTATAGTCATCCCTTTTGCTTTCTTGGTACCTGCAGTTACTCCAGAGTTGTTGGCTATCCACGCTAACCCAAGCAGCCAGACTGCAGGGAAAGTTTTCCCTGTGGTGGACTCCCTTTGTAAACTTTGTAAACCCTCAATGCATGCAAATGGCCAGGCATGCCTTGAGGAGATCCAGCAACCAGGCCATAAAGGCTAAAACAGCTGTAACTGCCAGATCCAGCTCCTCAAGATGGAAAGTGGCCAGGCCCCACCCCCCAGGCTTCCCTAATGGTCCTAAGTTGTTTACTAACTGGCTTTTTAATAAATTGGATATTTTCTTTATTTACATTTCAAATGTTATCCCCTTTCCTGGTTCCACCCCTCCCAGAAACCTCCTATCCAATCCTCTCTACCCCTGGTTCTATGAGGGTGTTCCCTCACCCACCCACCCACCCATTCCCGCCTCCCTGCCCTAGATTCCCCTACACTGGGGCATCTATTGAGCCTTCATAGGATCAAAGACCTCTCCTCCCATTGATGCCTTTAAGGCCATCCTCTGCTATATATGCATCTGGAGTCATGTGTATTCCTTGTTTGGTGGCTTAGTCCCTGGGAGTTCTGGGGGGTCTGGTTGGTTGGTATTGTTGTTCTTCCCATGGGGTTGCAAACCCCTTCCGCTCCTTCAGTCCTTTCTCTAACTCCTCCATTGGGGAACCTGCAATCCGAGCAATAGTTAGCTGCAAGCATCCGCCTCTGTATTTTGCAGGGCTCTGGCAGGGCCTCTCAGGAGACAGCTATGGAGAGATGGCTCAGTGGTTAAGAGCACCAACTGCTCTTCTAGAGGTCCTGAGTTCAATTCCCAGCAGCCACATGGTGGCTCACAACCATCTGTAATGGGATCTGATGCCCTCTTCTGGGGTGTTTGAAGAGAGCAATGATATAGTCATATACATAAAATAAAAATAAATAAATCTGAAGCAGCAGCAGCAGCAGCAGCAGCAGCAGCAGCAGCAGCAGCAGCAGCAGAAGCCTTACTAACTGGCTCTAATGGTCATTCCCAGCCCCAAGTTAGGAGAGTGGCCAGGCTCTGCCCTTTAAGAAAAAAATCCCACCAATCTTTGAGCTTGCCCCCAAAATCAGGTCACATAATACCTCCAATCTGGAAAGCACCCCATCCCCACCCCAACAAACCCTGCCTTCTGCTTAGTTCTCTGCTGCTTCTCACCCCAGCAGAGGCAGCCACCCTCTGGGATTTTCTCTACTGATAAATCTCTTGTGTGAGGTTTGTTATGAGGTGGGACTTTGTGATATTCCTTGGCTCTGGACTACCAGGATACCTTTCCTAGTAGAGCTGTTTCCCTGGGGAAACCTCTCTGAGCTGAGCTGCTACACTTGCATTTGGGAAACTTTCCCAGCAGCTAAAGTTGAACTTCTTAGGGGAAGCCTTTCCCTTCAGAACTGCAACACTTACAAGGTTATTTACCCACTTGTGAAGATTTGGATCTAGGAGCCACAGATGAGAGAGAGCATTTGACGACGTTTTGTCTTTCCGGATCTCTGTTGCCTCACTTGTTATAATTTTCTAGTTCCATCCATTTACCTGCAAAGTTCATGATTTCCGTTTTTGTTTTTGTTACTATGAGCAGTATTCCATAGTGTTATGTAGGCCACATTTTCATTATTTGTTCATCACTTGAGGGGCATTTAGGTTCTTTCCATTTCCTAGCTCTTGTGACTAGAGCGACAATGACCATGGCAGAGGAAACACCTGTCGTGTAGGATATTGAGACTTTGAGGCAAATGCCAATGAGTGGAATAACTAGGCCACATGGTGCCTTCATGTTTAGCTTTTTGAGAATTCTCTGCACTGATTTCCCTAGTGGGTGGACCAATGTGCAATCCCACCAATAGTAAATGCTCCATATAATCTGGATATTAATCGTCTATCAGATGTTTAGCTAGGAAAAACTCTTTCCTGCTACATCAGTTTCCTCTTCTCGTGTTTTTCTTCCTTTGAGGTACAGAAATGTTTTAGCTTTGTGATGCCCCACTTACCAATTGTTGCCTTAATTCCAGGGCAAATGGCGTCCTATAGAAAGCCCTTCCCTAGACCTGTATCATATAGGGTCCTTCCCCTGTTTTCTTCTTCCAGTTTCAGGTTTCACATGAAAGTCGTTGATCCAGTTTGGGATAGTTTTTGCGCACAGTGATAGATATGGGTCTAGCTTTATTCTTCTACATCGAGAGCTGGAGCTTCTCAGGCAGGCCAGATTGGACATCTGATTTTCTAAGCATCATTCATAAACATGTTTTCTCCTGACCAACATATATTTTTGGCAACTTTTTCAAATATCAGATGGCTATAGCAACCTGTATGCATGTTTGCATCTTCAACTTTGTTCACTTGATTTCATGTCTGCTTTTGTGCCATTATCATATTGTCTTTATTCCTATGGCTCTGTAATAATCTATGTTAATCAGAGATATGGTCCTATGGCTTTCTTTTTTGTTGCTGTTGTGTCCTTTACCCTGATTTAGGTATCACAGTAATATTTGATTCATACGTTAAGTTTCGGAGCATTCCTTCTGTTTCTAATTTTTAAGATAGTTTAAGAAAGATTGGCTGTAGATCTTCTTTGAAAGTCTAAAACAAATCTGTTGTGAATCCATCCTGGACTCTTTTTTTTTTTCTTTATTAGCTGGCAGGGTTTTTATTACTATTTCAATCTCATTTGTTGTTTGGGAGCTGTTTAGGTTGTTGACATCTTGGTTTAATTTTAGTGGCTTGACTCAATCTAGAAACTTATTCTTTTTTTCCCTTAGGTTTTCTAGCTTAATAGAGTCCAGATTTTTAAAGTATTCCTTTATGATATTCTGTATTTCTATGGTGTCTGTTGCAACGTTTTCCCCATCCATTTCTGATCCTGTTAATTTCAGTCCTTTTGTTCTATTGGTTAAAGAGCCAACAGCCTGCCTACCATGTTTATCTTCTCAAAGAAACAGCTCTTTGTATTGTTTGCTTTGTTTCATTCATTTTGGCTCAGATTTTTACTATTTCTTGACATCTGGTGAGTTTAGATATAGTATGTTCTTGTTTTTTAACTTTTTGAGGTGCATCATTAAGCCACGTATTGGAGAGAGGTATTTGGTAATGCTGCCTTTCCTAGGACACTTGGGGTATAGGACAGTTGTAGCTATAGGATGCAGAAAGCCATCAAGAACCTGCAGAGTTACATCATTGGGAAATATAGATAACATCTACTTAAATTTTTACAGAAAGTAGATTCAAAAGATCCTGCTCTAGAGCCCAAATAGAAAATAATCTAAGCATCTTGCTTTGCCAGCTCTGTATTTTATCCTATCATAGAATTATACAATTAACCTATCATTTAAGCTTAATTTTTTGACACATAAAGCATAACATTGTCCCCATAAGTCAATGATATACCATATGATTCTTCAAATGCACAAAAACAATGTATAGTGCTGAAGGCTTTCAAAATATTTTCTTTTAGCTTTTAAAACTATATGGGAATTACTAGGATTATAGAGATGCTTTCTTACTGGGCAATAAGACATCAGGACGACTTATTCCTATTGAACTAACCTCGTAACCGCTAATCCATTTCCCCATTCACATCCTCCCATTTCCCATTCATACCCTCCCATTTCCCATTCATACCTTCCCATTTCCCATTCATACTTTCCCATTTCCCCATTCATACCCTCCCATTTCCCATTCATACCCTCCCATTTCCCCATTCATAGTCTCCCATTTCCCATTCATACCCTCCCATTTCCCCATTCATACCCTCCCATTTCCCCATTCATACCTTCCCATTTCCCATTCATACCTTCCCATTTCCCATTCATACCTTCCCATTTCCCTATTCACACCCTCCCATTTCCCATTCATACCCTCCCATTTCCCATTCATACCCTCCCATTTCCCATTCATACCTTCCCATTTCCCCATTCACATCTTCCCATTTCCCCATTCACATCCTCCCATTTCCCCATTCATACCTTCC
>JADRCH010000042.1:6412178-6475670 GCA_019843965.1 Rhynchomys soricoides
CCCCATTCACATCCTCCCATTTCCCCATTCATACCTTCCCATTTCCCCATTCACACCCTCCCATTTCCCTCCAGACTCATGTAGTCACAACTCCACTGTCAACTTCTGTGATGTTTTCTATTCTACATGTGAATTACACCATGTGGAACTCCTCTGTGTTTCACTTGATTTTTTTTCCCATTCCTGTCCACATTGTCATAAATGGCAGACTTTCCATTCTTTTTAGGATTAAATGGTATACAATTGTGTATATGTATCATATTTTGTCTATTCACCAACTAATACCCACCTGAGTGACTTCCTTTCCTTGGCTATATCCGCTAAGCTCTCCTTCAAGGCTATCACCCTATAACCAATCACAGAATGAGTCTGATAATACTATCCTTCCCTTTCAAGAAATTTGACAAGGTATCCTTTGGCATAAAATGAAAGGACAAGTGACAGTAATTCAAATGTGCACACAAATGGCCACAGATTTATCACTTCACCTATATGAAATGTGTCAGTTAGTCAAGTCCACAGGACCTGAAATCAAATTGGTGATGGTCAGTGGTCATTAAGCAGAAGTGATGGCTAAGGTTAGAGGTTTCTTTCCGGACAGCAACTGCTACCAATTGACTTATACCAAATTTGCCTTTAAAAATATTAACATTTAGAAAAATTAACAGTGGCTGGGCAGTTAGTGGTTAAGATCATTAGCTGCTCTTCCAGAGGCCCAAGGTTTAATTCCCAGCTCCTAGATGGTGGCTCACAACCATCTTAAACTCCAGTTCCTAGGGTTCTGATACCCTCTTCTGGACTCCGCGGGTACTGCATGAAGGCAAAACTATCCATATGTACAGAAAAATCAACAAAGCATGACTCTTGCCTCAAACAACTTAAGTCTAATGCTGAAAGCAAATGATTGAACAATGGTCATATGTGATTAAAATGTTCTGAGTGCATCTGTTGAATATTCTGTGAGGAACTATTCTAGTCAATGGGCCATATTAATTACCAAACACAGGAGGAACAGTCAGGAGGTAACAGGCTGTCTGCTTCCACCTGTGGCAGGAGACCTCTGAATGGGCCACCAGGCCTCCATTGCCCACTGGTGCAGGGAGAAAGCAACCTGCCCACTTGTGCGGAAAAGCCAGCAGAAGCAGGGCTCCAGACGCAGGGACTGAGGAACAGCCAGGAAAGAGAACTGGTTTCCAAGGAACACTGACACCTGTGCCTGTAGGAAAGACAAGCCACAGTCAAGAGAGAGAAAGACCAGGGAACACCAGAGATAACCAGATGGTGAAAGGTAAGGGCAAGAACACAAGGAAGAGAAACCAAGACTAATTGTCTTCATCAGAACCCAGCTCTCCCACCACAGCCAGCCCTGGATACCCCAACACACCAGAAAAGGAAGACTCAGACTTAAAATCACTTATCAAGAGGATGATAGAAGACTTTAAGAAGGAAATATATAACTCCCTTAAAGAAATACAAGAGAACACAGGTAAACAACTGGAAACCCTTAAAGAGGACACACAGAAATCCCTGAAAGAATTACAGGAAAACACAATCAATCAAATGAACAAAACCATTCAGGAATTAAAAACAGAAATAGAAACAATAAAGAAATCACAAAGGGAGACAATGCTGGAGTTAGAGAACATAGGAACGAAATCAGGAGTCATAGATGCAAGCATCACCAACAGAATACAAGAGATGGAAGAGAGAATCTCAGGTGCAAAAGATACCATAGAAAACAAGGACACAACAGTCAAAGAAAACACAAACTCCAAAAAGCTCCTAACATAAAACATCCAAGATATCCAGGATGCAATGAGAAGACAGAACCTGAGGATAATAGGTATAGAAGAGAGTGAAGATTCCCAACTTAAAGGTCCAGTAAATATCTTCAACAAAATTATAGAAGAAAATTTCTCTAACCTGAAGAAAGAGATGAACATAAATACAAGAAGCCTACACACCGCCAAATAGACTGGACCAGAAAAGAAATTCCTCCTGTCACATTATAGTCAAAACACCAAATACACAAAACAAGGAAAGAGTATTAAAAGCAGTAAGGGAAAAAGGGCAAGTAACATATAAAGGCAGACCTATCAGAATTACACCAGACTTCTCACCAGAGACTATGAAACCTAGAAGATCCTGGGCAGATCTCATACAGACTCTAAGAGAACACAAATGCCAGCCCAGGAAGTTATACCCAGCAAAACTCTCAATAATCATAGATGGTGAAACCAAAATAGTCTATGACAAATCCAAATTTGCACAGTATGTTTCCACAAACCCAGCCCTACAAAGAATAATAAATACATGGAAAACGCCAACTCAAGGAGAGAAACTACATTCAAGAAAAAGCAAGAAAGTGATCTTTCAACAAACCCAAAAGAAGATAGCCACATAAACAACATCAAAAATAACAGGAAACAGCAATCACTATTCTTTAATATCTCTTAACATCAATGGTCTCAGCTCCCTAATAAAAAGACATAGACTGACAGACTGGATCCATAAACAGGACCCAGTATTTTGCTGCACCCAGGAAACGCACCTCCGTGTTAAAGACAAACACTACCTCAGAGTAAAGGGCTGGAAAACAATTTTCCAAGCAAATGGCCCCAAGAAACAGGCTGGAGTAGCCATTCTAATATCAGAAAAAATTGACTTTCAACCAAAAGTCATCAAAGAAGATAAGGAAGGACACTTCATACTCATCAAAGGAAAAATCTACCAAGAAGAACTCTCAATTCTGAACATCTATGCCCCGAATGCAAGAGCTCCCACATTCATAAAAGATACTCAACTAAAGCTCAAAGCACATATTGCACCTCACACAATAATAGTGGGAGACTTCAACACCCCACTATCAACAATGGACAGATCTTGGAAACATAAACTAAACAGAGACACAGTGAAACTAACAAATGCAATGAACCAAATGGATTTAACAGATATCTATAGAACATTTCATCCTACATCAAAAGAATATACCTTCTTCTCACGACCTCATGGTACCTTCTCCAAAATTGATCTTATAATTGGTCACAAAACAAACCTCAACAGATATAAGAAGATAGAAATAATCCCATGCCTCCTATCAGATCACTACGGATTAAGGTTGGTCTTGAATGGCAACAACAACAACACAAAGCCTACATACACATGAAAGGTGAACAATGCTCTGCTCAATAATAACATGGTCAAGGAAGAAATAAAGAAGGAAATTAAAGACTTCCTAGAATTTAATGAAAATGAAAGTACAACTTACCCAATCCTATGGGACACAATGGAAGCAGTGTTAAAGAGGAAAACTCATAGCTCTGAATGCCTCCAAAAAGAAACTGGAGAGAGCATATACTAACAGCCTAACAGCAGACCTGAAAGTTCTAGAACAAGAAGAAGCTAATACACCCAAGAGGAGTAGAAGGCAGGAAATAATCAAATTAAGGGCTGAAATCAGCCAACTGGAAACTAAAAGAACTATACAAGGAATCAACAAAACCAGGAGCTGGTTCTTTGAGAAAATCAACAAGATAGATAAACCCTTAGCCAGACAAACCAGAGGGCCCAGAGACAGTGAGCAAATTAATAAAATTAGAGATGAAAATGGAGATATAACAACAGACTGTGAGGAAATTAAAAATATTATTAGATCCTATTACAAAAGCCTATATGCAACAAAATTGGAAAATCTGGAGGAAATGGACAAGTTTCCAGACAGATACCAATTACCAAAGTTAAATCAGGATCAGACAAACCATCTAAACAGTCCCATAACCTCTAAAGAAATAGAAGCAGTCATTAAAAGTCTCCCAACCAAAAAAAGCCCAGGACCAGATGGGTTCAGTGCAGAATTCTATCAGACCTTCAAAGAAGACCTAATACCAATACTCTTCAAGCTATTCCATAAAATAGAAACGGAAGGAACACTACTCAATTCATTCTATGAGGCCACTGTTACACTGATACCAAAACCCCGTGAAGACCCAACAATAAAAGAAAACTTCAGACCAATTTCCCTTATGAATATTGATGCAAAAATACACAATAAAATTCCTGCAAACCGAATCCAAGAACACATTGGAAAGATCATTCACCATGATCAAGTAGGCTTCATCCCAGGGATGCAGGGATAGTTCAATACCCGGAAATCCATCAATATAATCCATTACATAAACAAACTCAAAGAAAAAAAACCACATGGTCATTTCGTTAGATGCCGAAAAAGCATTTGACAAAGTTCCACATCCCTTCATGATAAAAGTCTTGGAAAGATCAGGAATTCAAGGAGCATATCTAAACATAGTAAAAGCAATATACAGCAAACCAGTAGCCAACATCAAATTAAATGGAGAGAAATTCGAAGCAATCCCACTAAAATCAGGGACTAGACAAGGGTGCTCTCTCTCTCCCTATCTATTCAATATAGTACTTAAAGTTCTAGCTAAATTAATCAGACAACAAAAGGAGGTCAAAGGGATACAAATTGGAAAGGAAGAAACCAAATATCACTATTTGCAGATGATATGATGGTATACTTAAGTGACCCGAAAAACTCTACCAGAGATCTTCTACAGCTGATAAACAACTTCAGCAAAGTGGCTGGATACAAAATTAACTCAAGCAAATCAGTAGCCTTCCTATACTCGAAGGATAAACAGGCTGAGAAAGAAATTAGGGAAATAACACCCTTCACAATTGTCACAAACAATATAAAATATCTTGGTGTGACTCTAACCAATCAAGTGAAAGATCTGTATGACAAGAACTTCAAGTCTCTGAAGAAAGAAACCGAAGAAGACCTCAGAAGATGGAAAGATCTCCCATGCTCATGGATTGGCAGGATTAATATAGTTAAAATGGCCATCCTGCCGAAAGCAATATACAGATTCAATGCTATCCCCATCAAAATCCCAACTCAATTCTTCATAGACCTAGAAAAAGCAATTCTCAAATTCATACGGAATAACAAAAAACCCAGGATAGCAAAAACTATCCTCAACAATAAAAGGACTTCTGGGAAAATCAGCCTCCCTGACTTCACGCTGTACTACAGAGCAGTAGTGATAAAAACTGTATGGTATTGGTGCAGTGACAGGCAGGTAGATCAATGGAATAGAGTTGAAGACCCAGAAATGAACCCACACACTTATGGTCACTTGATCTTTGACAAAGGAGCTAAAACCATACAGAGGAAAAAAGACAGCATCTTCAACAAATGGTGCTGGTTCAACTGATGGTCTACAGGTAGAAGATTGTGAATTGATCCATTCCTATCTCCCTGTACAAAGCTCAAGTCCAAGTGGATCAAGGACCTTCACATAAAACCAGATACACTGAATCTAATAGAAGAGAAAGTGGGGAAGAGTCTTGAACACATGGGCACAGGGGAACAGTTCTTGAACAGAATACCAATGGCTTGTGCTCTAAGATCAAGAATCGACAGATGGGACCTCATAAAATTACAATGCTTCTATAAGGCAAAGGACACTGTCAATAGGACAAAAACGGCAACCTACAGATTGGGAAAAGATCTTTACCAATCCTACGTCCAATAGAGAGCTAATATCCAATGTATACAAAGAACTCAAGAAGCTAGACTCTAGAGTTCCAAATAACCCTATCAAAAAATGGGGAAGAGAGTTAAACAGAGAATTCTCAACTGAGGAAACTTGAATGGCCGAGAAGCACCTAAAGAAATGTTCAACATCCTTAGTCATCAGGGAAATGCAAATCAAAACAACCCTGAGATTTCACCTCACATCAGTCAGAATAGCTAAGATCAAAAACTCAGGTGACAGCAGATGTTGGTGAGGATGTGGAGAAAGAAGAACACTCCTCCATTGCTGGTGGGAATGCAAGTTGATACAACCACTCTGGAAATCAGTTTGGCAGACCCTCAGAAAAATGAACGTAATACTACCTTAGGACCCAGCTATTCCACTCCTGGGCATATACCCAGAAGATGTTCCAACATGTAATAAAGACACATGTTCCACTATGTTCATAGCAGCCATATTTATAATAGCCAGAAGCTGGAAACAACCCAGATGTGCCTCCACAGAGGAATGGATACAGAAAATGTGGTACATTTACACAATGGAATACTACTCAGCAATTGAAAATAATGACTCCATGAAATTTGCAGACAAATGGATGGATCTTGAAAATATCCTGAGCAAGTTAACACAGTCACAAAAGAATGAACATGGTATATACTCACTGTTAAGTGGTTATTAGCCCAAGAGTTCGAAATACCCAAGAGTCACTTCACAGCAACAGTAGGGCAGAGTGGGAGGTCCCAGATGGAGGACTTGGAGAAGGGACTGAAGGAGCTGAGGGAGTTTGCATCCCCAGAAAGGCTGCAACAATGGCAACTGGCCTGACCCCCTGATACTCCTGGAGCCTGATCCACCAACCAAAGAACACACATGGAGTGACCCATGGTGCTGGCCACATATGCGGCAGAGGAGGGTCCTGTTAGACATCAGGGGGAGGAGAGGCCCTTGGGCCTGAGGGTATTAGATCCCCCAGTATAGGAGAATGCCAAGGAGGGAAGATGAGAGTGGGTGGGTAGGTGGGTGGGGGAATACCCCAATAGAGGCAGGGGAGGGGGGAGGGAATAGGGAGGTTCCAAAGGGGAGATCTGGAAAGGGGAAAACATTTGAAATGTAAATAAAGTAGAAAATAAATAAATAAATAAATAAATAAATAAAATTAAAAAAGAAATTACCAAACAGGTTAGTTAATAATTGTCAATGAAGATGGGAGGAGGGGGGTTTTACCCTTGGGCTGGGCATCCTTTTCTTCTCTGCCTTGCCCTTACAGGGCTCTAGTCCCTGATTGTGCTTAAGGACATTTGAAAAATCCCTTACATATAAAGCAACAATCACAGGTTCTGAGACAAGGACATGTCTTTGGGGACAACTGCCACACACATGTAACACTCAGAGTGTGTTCCAAGAAGGCGGCAGGTACAGGAACATTCCATGAGTGATAGGAAATACTATACTAGTGTCGAGCACAGCTGTGATTCCTTACAGTCATGTGATGCTTGTTCCGGAGGAATGCCTTTAAGATGAGGTTTTTAAACTAAGGCTTAGGGGAAATTCAACAGCATTCAATCTGCATCTCCCATTGTCTTGGAAGTGAGCCCTACCCATCCGACAAGGTCTGAGGATTTCAGCTCTGACCCTGGGATGTCATCTGACACTGTCACGTTCTTTCTGCCATTTCTCACTTTTTCTCCTCCCTACTCATGTGACAGTCTCTATCCTCTTTCTCCTAAGCTCCATATGTCCTTATAATGCACATCACTCTTTCTGTTCATTTTTTTTTCTTTTAATTTTTTCTCAGACTCAGATTTCATTCCCACTAACCCACCTCCCTAAGCAGAAACTAGTCACGGTTGCCAGGGTAGAAATCTCGCTTTGAGCCCTATCTGTTTCTCAAGCCACATTATGAAGCTCTGTCTACAACTGTAAAATCCCTGGAGATCAGGGCTTTGGGCCTATTTGCTCACTTTTGGTTTCTATCTCAGTACCTTACATATTAACAATCTATATTAATGGAATAAACAAAGTTATTGGTTCATGTAAAATGTAGGTTGGGATGAATTAAAAATGGAATTCTTAGGCAGGTGAGATAGTTTAGTGGGAAAAGGCCCTTGTTGCCACACCTGGAAGCCTGAGTTCAGTCACCAGATCACAGGGAGGAAAGAGCTGCTCAGCTGTCCTCTGACATCTCCACATGTGTGCTGTGGCACAAAAAAGCAAAAACAAAAAACAAAAAAACAAAACAACAACAACAAAAAAAAACTCCTCTCCCCAAACACACAAAACAAGTAAACAAAAATGGGCTTTTAAAAGTGGATTATTTGAGAAATTAGAGAGCTTTCTGGGTATAATCCCTCTCTTAAGAGATAGTTGGGTTACACAGATATATATACACATGTCAAAAATTCATAAACATTATGAAATATTTTTATCAAAAAAATCTAAATTATACAGGGAAAAGAATATTTAATGTATAGAATCAACTTTTAAATAGTCTAAAATTGGTTGATAGGTATATAGAAAGTATAGGAAAGTGCTGGAATGGTAGAATGTAGGTAATACATCTAGGGATATTTGCTAAAAGTTTTTTTTTTTCAGTTTAGCTCTATGTTTGAAATATTCTTGACAAATTACTATGTGTTCATAGTACACATTCACACTGAGAATAGTGCACACTGAGCAAATTACAATGGTTTCCTGTGGTGCAGAGAGACTAACAGGAGATAAACCAATATTGGGGAAAGTCAATAAAAAATTATCACAAAAGTGTCAGCAAAAGCCCCATGCTTGGTCCACAGAGTCTGCCCCAGTGTGACCCTGGATACACACCTGTGAGAATGGACAAGGTGGTGGTTTTCCCTGCCCCATTATGTCCGAGAAGAACAGTTATCTGCCCCTCATACAAGTTCAAAGACAAGTCTTTTACTGCCATCACGGTACTGTTTTTTAAGGTGAATTTCTGTCAAAAGAGAAACAAATACTAATTTGATTACTGTCACCTGTAAGCAAGGATTCATTAACTATTCAGAGTTGAAGAAAAATGTCATTGATTTTAAGGCTGGAGGGGAAAAAAAATCAAAGAGAGATTAAATTGTGGAATCCAAACAATGCCTACAGGCAGTCATAGGGATTGTTTCAGAGGCGGGCTACAGATTTCCCCCTGAGCAATCTCATGTGTTTGCTCTGCTCCAATCTTGAAACTGATTAAACCCCAGTCAGCCCCAGTCAGTCAGCCTCTGTCAATCAGCGCCAGTCTGTCAGCCAGAGTCAGTCAGACCCAGTCAGTCAGATCCAGTCAGTCAGCCACCGTCAGTCAGACCCAATTAGCCCATCAGTCTTTCTCTCATGTCTCAGAATGAACTGCTGAAAATCCCATTGCAGACGTCACTCATTATACCAAAATGAACTCTTTCTCTCCGGTGCTCTTATCTGCATGAGCCACACAACTATCTATCTACCCACATGTTCCAAAATTTGAGACTGAAGGACCCCTTTTCATTTTTCTACCTCATATACTGAAAACCCATCAGTCGCTAATCCCTCCTAATCAGCTCATTTGCTTATTTAACAAGAAATTATTGAGCACTTGTGTAGCATGCATTGAAGAACATGTTCTGATTGTAGTTACCAGGTGTACCTGGTACTTTTTATAGCAGAAAATTTGTAACAGGAGAACAGGAAAACACATATGCATATGTGCATAAGAATGACTTAAAGCTTTTACTAAGCATTAGCCAACAGGTGCACCAGTGGACCACATAGAGAGTCTAGAACAATGCTTGTGTAAATGTAGTCACAACGGAAGAAAGGCAGCTTGCCAGCTGGGCAGCATTGCGAGCACATATCACTTGTAAGCTAGACATCTAGCAATGGGAACAATGTTGCAAAAAGAATTACAAAGACTAGTCAGAAACACCTTTCTCCATCTGTGCCTGAAAGAAAAAGAGCTTTGAACAAGATGGTAAATTGCATCTGGTACTGCAATGACCATCTCTGAATACTACACTCTGAATTTAAGTGCCTTTGGCTGCCTAGATCTAAACTTTTTTCTGAGTTTGTGAACTACCGTTTTCTTTTGTTAAGTGGTATTTTAAGACTAAATAAAAATCCAAATGTGGTATTAGTCCAATTCGTAAATTCATTTTAATAGCCATATTGGGAAGTTGTTCACACACTGTATACAGTAAGCCCATTTAAAGAGTATAATTTGGTGGGTTTCAGTTGATTGATGGTTTTACAGCTATCTGCTTGTCCCACAGGTACTTCTTTTTTCTCTGTCCTAACTTGGAAATAAAGACTGCCTTGGCTGCTCTGTGACACAGCTAATGATGCAACTCCAGACCTTCCACAATACCAGGCATTCATTCACGTTTTCCACCAAACACTCAGAGGTGAACCGTTGCTAACCACTAGACATCAGCTCCTGCCCTGAACCAAGTTCCTTAAAGCCCTGTCTGAAAAACTTCAATCTGACCTCCTTATTGCTACTGTAGACATACTTAAGTAAGACATTCGTTCTCCCTCCCTCGATCCCTCCCTTCAAGGTGAACCTTCCCTGTCTAGGAGAGGCTATCCCACAGCAGGCATTCTGTTGTTCTGTTTCTTAGTCTTCCCACCTCCTTTTCCACAATGTTCCCTGGGCTTCATGTAAAAGGTGTTAAGGGTCACATTGTAGTTATAGAAATTGGGGGCTGGTCCCATGGCTCCTAGGCTTTAATCTGGGTAGGATGTTTATTGCTTTTCTCTCTAGACAACTTTCCCAGAAGCTTCTGATACTGTGAGAGCTAGTCCTGAGGGAGGAGGCTTCCAGATCTGTTACAAATAAATTTCTCCATGCCCTGCCCAAAATATGTGGTATTTTCAGCAATAGGATCTTACATTGAAGTTCTGGGAGGCAAACAAGGGCACTAAGAATTCTATTCTTTTCTTTGACAGATATCATGGGCTTTCTCATTAGTCACCTGTTATTCTGCTTAACTAATCCCCACTGTGGTGAGAACACTCTGATTTCGTTTTATGCTGAGGTGTGTCAGAGGCTGATGACATCATTTTAAAAGCACTCCACACCTCTTTACTTTCTGCATTTGTTGAATGCAGTGTGCTTATAAGATTCTATAAATTAACTGTGGACTTCAGTTGCTTATGTCCTTACTGACTGGTCTAGTTCTATGCTCATATTCTTAGTGTTCTCCTATTTTTTTTTTTGTGCTTTTAAAATTATTTTTAATATACTGATCACTATTTTAAAATCTGTGCCTACTACTTCTAACATCTATATCATGTTCCTAATGAAGCTGTCTGTTGTATTTTACTGTTGGTTAATAGTCACTATTTTGTGCTTCTTCTCATGTCTACAGAGAGGCCTTCAGGTCCACTGAGCACTCATGACACTCTGCGCACGTTTATGGAGAGGTCTGAGAAGAAATGAACCACTGTAATATCAGAGGTGCATGCAAGGGTGATTCTGCAGGGAAGTAAAACTGGGACAAGGAGAGATAACAGAACGAGGGCAGAACTGAT
Organism: Rhynchomys soricoides; assembly: GCA_019843965.1. Classification (NCBI taxonomy): domain Eukaryota; kingdom Metazoa; phylum Chordata; class Mammalia; order Rodentia; family Muridae; genus Rhynchomys; species Rhynchomys soricoides. The sequence goes on from JADRCH010000042.1 coordinate 6,423,254, forward strand.
TTCTTTGATACAGCACTGCCATATTAAGGCAATGGCTGATGTCAGTAAATATCCAAAGCAATCCAACAAAAAGGTTGCTTGACACCTGTGCTGCAATATGATCAGGGCAGAATGCAGGGATAACTGGTAAAAAGGAGCCCCAGAACCAGTCTTCCATTGGCCCTTACCCCAGGCACATGGCAGACATTATGAAAAGGATTCAATTACCACAAATTATGAAATTAAACATTTGAATTAAGCTAGAATAGCTCCTTTGGAGGCTAGGGAATGTAAGCAGATATAAGTTTCCTGAAAACAAGAAAAATATACCCTGGAAGATCCAGAAAAGAATAAATACCTAGCAATATGTCAAAGAGTTCAAAGCAGCCTAACCTCTAACCTGTAAAACAAATCAGGATGCTATTTGTTTTACAACAACAAATCAATACGTAATAAAAGGTCCATCTTGACTCTACCTCTTATCACGTAGGGCAGCATTATTACCTACATAAAGGTAGATTGTATTCTTAAGGGAGGAGAGAAATAACAGAGGAGAGAAATAATGTTGCTGTTTTTTCACTATGCAGCCCAAGTGAGCCTTTACCTCATGATTTCTCTGCCTCAGCCTCCCAAGGGCTGGGATAACAGGCTTGCCTGCCATGCCCAGCCAATAAATGGACTTTGAATTTCTTGTACACTTCAATTTCATCTTACTTACTTTATCTTTTAATTAGCATAGCTGTGGAATTGTGGCCATAGCAAGCATCTAATCTCCATAGCAGAGTGTCTCTCCATCCTACTGAGAAACAGAAACCTGGTGAATAAATAAATACCTTGTACAAATGCTGAATCCGGATGCCAGCCACTAAGCCAACAGGTTCAGGCTCCATAAAATCACTTGGAGGTAAGTCAGAGACTTGGCTCTCTTCCCTGCTTAAGGCTGGCTCTCCAAACCAGTAGGCTTTCTAAATAACAACAACCAAAAAAATAATGATGGTAATAATGGTAATAATAATAATAATAGCCGTAGTAGTAGTAGTAGTAGTAATATAATAATAGAAAGTTAAGTGCTCTAAGATGTCAAAGCTCTCTGGCTTGTTTCACTCTGGCTCACAGCTACAATGGATGACTTGATGAGTCATCACTTGTGATGAGTATAATGGGAAGCAAATTGTCTATAATATAAATTTCTGAAATTATGATCACAGAATACACATTCTGCTTCAAGCTCAGCTTTGCAAGAAGAAAGTCAGTGAAGCTGCCTCAGAAGGGCATAGCAAGAAGCGCTGCCTCACTCTGAGTCAGATCTTTCTGGCAGGGTTGGGCTACACACTGTGGCTATCCTGGCACTTTTCAGTGAATCTGTAAAGACAAAATCATTTTCACAAATATTTTAAATCACTTGGCTTATGTTTTTTAACCAAATCTTCCTTTTCACTGATGTTATACAAGCAATGAAAGGCAAGTCTGTGGTGTCTTAGTATTTAGTACTTAGTATTTAGTACCCTGTACTGTGTATTCTCTGTCTTCTCTACCATTTAAATACTTATAGAGGAAAGCCTGCTCCACTTAATTATATATTTGACAAAGTTATTAAGTTTTGATCCTTTGAAAAATATATCATCATCCCAATGGAGATAGAAAATTCATTTGGCAAAATTCAGAGTATATTCATTATTAAATATCTTCAGAAAATAAAGTATGACAAGAATTTACTCAACACATTAAATTCTATCTTACAAGCCCACAGCCAACATCATCTCCAAGGGGGAAGGCTGAAAGCATTTCTTTCAATATCTGGAACAAGAGTTTTCACATGTTTACAATTCTTACTTAATGCAGTGGTGAAAGTCTTAGCCAGGGCAGTTAAGTAATAACAATAAATAAAAGGCACCCAGACAGTAAAGGAGGAATTCAGATTATTTCAGTTTGCAGGTAATAACCAATAAATTCAGAGAACTTCACCAGTCAACCTACAGAAATGAATAGAAATTTTAAAATATACTAAAAAAACACAAATTACAATGGAAATCAAGAAAATGATCCTACTGACAACAGCAATAGCCACAAAATTGCCTAGGGGTAAAGCTAATCAAATACATGACTTCTATAATAAAAATTACAAAGTTCCAAAGAAATTAAATAGGATGCTAAAAAGTAAGGGTTGATGGTCATTAGCCTTCCTTCATGTTCAATGAAAGATCCTGTTTCAAAGGAGTAAGGTAGAGAGTGGTAGACTAGGACACATGACATCCTCCACAGAACTACATGTACACATACAGGTATGTGTTCGAATACATCTAATAATATCTAACTACAAAATCAACATTTCTGGTCTTTTACTATATTGTAAAGCTGTGGTATCTAACTAGGATAACACTGGAATAACACACACAGACAAATGGAACACAATATAGATTCCAAATATAAGGCCACATATGTATTGGAAGTTGGTTTTTGACCAAGGTACCAAATAGTAGAAATGTATTGATTTTTTTAGACATTGAATTTTATAAGTCTCTTCAATAAATGCTACTGAGAAAATTGGATCTCTGTACACAGAAAGAGATCAAAGGCCAATCTTTCAACACATATGATAACAAAACACCTAAACCTACTAGAAGGAAAGGAGTTTTAAGACACATGGGTAGCCAGTGCTTTTATTAATGATAAGATCCCCAAAGAACAACTATAACTTACCTGTGAAATGGGAGAAAATATTTGTAAACTAGTTGTCCAAAAGGAGTGTTTTCAGAAGAGACAACTGAAACTCTTCAGTAGTGGGAAAAACAAGTGCAATGCAATTTCAAAATGGCAAATTATATGAATAGGTATATCACAAAAGACATACAAAGGGCCAGTAAGTAAAAATGATCCAGCATCACTACAAGAGCTACAAATCAAAATCACAAGGATATATTATCACACACGCATGCACACACACACACACACACACACACACACACGTCAGGAGCCATAATAGGACAAGCTAATAACTAGCAAGCAATCTTCCTGAGATGATCTGCTTTGGATTATAATATAATCACTAAAGAGTGAGTCACAGATTCACTCTTATTGGGAAAGTCCCTAAGAGAATTCATTTTAGGAAAGATTGCTGTTATTAATATGCTTTTCCTGTTATTATTAAACATATATAACAATCACTAGCCCACCCCTTTGGTGCATATCTATGAAGATGTACTGTCTTGTAGTGATGCTATATAGACAAACAGACAACTTCTTAAGTATTTCCTGTCATTTATTTATTTATACTCCAGATTTTAATCCCCCCATCCACCCTCCAACTGTTCCATATCCCATATTTCCTCCCCACCCCCTGTCTCCACGAGGATGCCCCACCCACCCACCTTCCACCCAACCAGACCTCTAAACTCCCTGGGCCCCCCCCCAGTCTCTTGAGAGTTAGGTGTGTCTTCTCTGACAGAACCCAGACCCTGAAGTCCTCTAAACACGTCCATATCTCACAAGGAAACAGAAAAAGTCATTAAAAACCTCCCAACCAAAAGGGCTACATGGATTTAGTGCAGAATTCTACCAGACCTTCAAAGAAGACCTGATACCAGTATTCCTCAAACTATTCCATAAAATAGAAACAGAAGGAACACTACCTAACTCATTCTATGAAGCCACAATTACTCTGATACCTAAATCACACAAGGACTCAACCAAAAAAAAGAACTTCAGACCAATCTCACTTATGAATATTGAAAAATACTCCATAAAGTTCTTGCAAACAGAATCCAAGAACACATCAAAACCATCATTCACCATGATCAAGTAGGCTTCATCCCAGGGATGCAAGATTGGTTCAATATATGAAAATCCATTAATGTAATCCACTATATAAACAAACTCAAAGAAAAAAATCACATGATCATCTCCTTAGATGCAGAAAAAGGATTTGACAAAATTCAACACCCCTTCATGTTAAAAGTATTGGAGAGATCAGGAATTCAAGGCCCATACCTAAACATAATAAAAGAAATTTACTGCAAACCAACAGCCAATATCAAATTAAATGGAGGGATACTTGAAGCAATCCCACTAAAACCAGGAACAAGGATGCCCACTCTCTCCATATCTATTCAATATAGTACTGGAAGTTCTATAACAATAGACAATTAGACAACAAAAAGAGATCAAAGGGATACAACTTGGCAAAGAAGAAATAAAGGTATCACTATTTGCAGATGATATGATTGTGTACAGAAGCAAGCCCAAAAATTCTACCAGAGAACTTTTCCTACTGATAAACGACTTCAGCAAAGTGGCCAGTTATAAAATTAACTCAAATAAAACAGTAGCCTCCCTTTATACAAATGATAAACAGGCTGAGAAAGAAATTAGGGAAACAACTCCCTACACAGTACCTACAAATAATATAAAATATCTTGGGGTAACTCTAACTAAACAAGTGAAAGAACTGTATGACAATAACTTCAAGTCTCTCAAGAAAGAAATCGAAGATCTCAGAAAATGGATAGATCTCCCATGCTCATGGATTGACAGAATTAATGTAGTAAAAATGGCCGTCATTCCAAAGGAAATCTACAGATTCAATGCAATTCCCAACAAAATTCTTCAAAGACATGGAAAAAGCAGTTCTCAAATTCATCAGGAAAGTAAAAAAAGAAACCAAAATAGTGAAAACAATTCTCAACAATGAAAGAACTGCTGGGGGAATCACCATCCCTGATGTCAAGCTGTACTACAGAGCAATAGTGATAAAATCTGTGTAGTATTGGTACAGAGACAGACACATTGATCAATGGAATAGAATTGAAGACCCAGAAATAAATCCACACACTTTCAGATACTTGACCTTTGACAACGACACCAAAAATATACAACGGAAAAAAGAAAACACCTTCAATAAATGGTGCTGGTCTAACTGGCTATCTGTGTGTGGACTTCTTAAGTCTTAATGATGATCCTATAAGAATTCTTAAGATTATATTGGTGAATATTAAGCTCTTTTATAGAGTACTGCTATTAGATCCTTTACTGATAGTCAAAACTGCAATGAGAACTCTGCCAGTCTCCCATGTGTCACCAGTTAATTGCTCTTATATAATAACCAGACTTTATCCTACTCAGAGCACATTCCAAGAGGTTGTAAAACAATTAACCAAAGCTCATAAAGGGGGAACTAACGATTTAACATAGGTGCTAGGACAGAAGATAAAATATTGACTGGGTTTATCTGTACGAAACTTCACTAATAACTCAGTAATGGTTTTAAACCTTCAGTGAGCCTATGGAGCTGTGACAGGTGATGGATGTTTAGCCAGATAACTACTCCTAATGGATATGCATGTAAACATTCTCTGTTGTAAACTTCTATTTCAATTTATGATTTGAGTTTTTGTGTGAACTTGTGATAAACGTTTCAACATGTGATCATGTATTCTGAAAGATGTGTAAGTGCTGAGGACAAAAACAGGAATCACAAGAACTTAGCTATGGGGAATTGAGCAGAAAAGGAAAAGAGCTGAGGAGAACTATTTTAAACAGAACACTTTTTGGACAGAACTAAGCCCAAGAAGAACTCAGAAGTATAGGCATAGCATTGGGAGAAAAGGCATTGAGAGTAAGAGCTTAATTGTGACATCAGAGCAGGAGGGAAGAGCAAAATTAGAAGGAGAATGCAGAATGGAATAACTTAGAAATTATAGGTAACCTAAAAAAGCTGCAATGTGTAGTGTACTGGCTGGTTTTGTGTGTCAACTTAACACAAGCTGGAGTTATCACAGAGAAAGGAGCTTCAGTTGAGAAAATGCCTCCATGAGGATCCAGCTGTGAGGCATTTTCTCAATTAGTGATGGGGGGCGGGGGAGGGCCCCTTGTGGGTGGTACCATCTGTGGGCTGGTAGTCTTGGGTTCTGTAAGAAAGCAGGCTGAGCAAGCTAGGGGAAGCAAGCGAGTAAGGAACATCTCTCCAGGACCTCAGCTCCTGCTTCCTGACCTGCTTGAGTTCCAGTCCTGACTTCCTTTGGTGATGACCAGCAACGTAAATAAACTCTTTCCTCCCCAGCTTGCTTCTTGGTCATGATGTTTGTGCAGGAATAGAAACCCTGACTAACACACGTAGTATGCAGAGGGAAAGAGGAAAACGAAGTTACAGAGAGCAGAAGGAGCAGCTTCTCCTTACCATGGGACGGAACAGACCCTTTCTTAATAACAAGGTAGGCTTAGTCTTTTTTTTTTTTTGGTTTTTTTCGAGACAGGGTTTCTCTGTGTAGCCCTGGTTGTCCTGGAACTCACTCTGTAGACCAGGTTGTCCTCAAACTCAGAAATCCACCAGTCTCTGCCTCCCAAGTGCTGGGATTAAAGGTGTGCACCACCACTGCCCGGCAGGCTTAGTCTTATTAAAAGGAACAAAGCTTTTTTTCCTTACAAACTTGGGTTCAGTTCATTTAGCATTAAAAGGGTAGACGCTTTTTCTTTCCCTATGCAGTAAAGATTGGAGCTCATTTTTCATCCAGAATCAGTGAGTTCTTTCTGCACTAGTGTTTGGTCTTTTTGCTCCATTTGCATATGTAAGTATTGGTGTGTGTGTGTGTGTGTGTGTGTGTGTGTGTGTAAGTATGTAATTGTGAGAATGCATGCAAGCTGAACCCAACTGGTTTGAATGGAAATGCATGAATGCACATGCATGAATCTGTATATGAACGTATGTGAGTTCATGCATATTTGCCTATGTAAAAGTTTTTCCTTCTGCGTTATTCTCTTCGCCTGGTTCAACAGAAGTTTATTGCTCCAAACTTCCCTCTAGCCCAACTAGCAAGAGACATCTGGACAAAAGGGAAAAGGCTGTAGCAATTAATCCTTTACTTTATCTTCTGCTGTTTTAGGATGAGGTGCTAAGTGCCAGAGACTGCAGTCTCTGGCCTCAGAGGATCACAGAAGGCAGGTCAGCTACAGTAGCATAGTAAGTTAGGCTTAGATAAGTAAATTTTTATTATTATACAGCAAACACAAGAAAGAAGAACCAACAAGAACCTCTGCTGCCTCAAGAAGAACCAACAAGAAAGAAGACCCACTCTGGGAGGGGCTGGACCTGGCGCGCGCGCACACATACACACACACACACACACACACACACACATACACATTAACATAACTACTAGCACAAAGGCAAGCATAAAACATGCTGCTAAATGTGGAGCAAAAGAAGGACTCTCACAAACTGAGAATTTAAATTAGAACATCCATTATGGAAAACAACACAGCAGAAGTTCCCTAGGAGAACAAAAAATAGAAACAGCAACCCCACAACTGGGCATACACCCAACTGTGCTTTCATGTTTGTAGCAACACCATTCTCAGTAGCCAAGACATAGATTTAATGGGTAAATAGATATAGAAAGTAGGGTATACTCATGAAATGGAATATGGTTGACCATAAAAGAAGACTGGCCATTTGTTTACCTGGGCATGAATGCCTGGGAGAAACAATACTAAGCAAAATAGCCCAGATACAGAAAGATACATACCTCATGCTCCAATGCATGTGTGGAAACAAAAAAAAAAATGTCGATTTCTTAGAAATACAGAATAATTTGTAGTCACTACAGGCTGAGATGTAGGAAGAATAAAAGGAATAAATAAAATAAACGTAGATAGCGGGAATACAATATATGGCTCTACTGCATAGTACAGTGACTATAATTTACAGAGATCTCTTAATGTGTCTTCTAAAGACTAACAGGGTGAAATTCAAAGTTTCTCAACCTGAAGTGCAAATGGTAATTAACTTGATTTGATAAACTACTCATTATACATGTGCATTAAATTTTATACCAGTTTCCATAAATATGCATGGTCATATTTTTAAAAAACTAAAACTAGACATGGACATAACTTTTCCTCCCCCCACCAGGGTCTACTGACATGATTAGTGTGCATTCATTCAAATGGGATCTCTTTGCAGAAAATCATTTCATTCCATACATACCATATGGCAAACAGTGGTGTTCATGCTAAAGGATGAGGCATTGTGGTTAATCTTCACTGTCCATTTAATTGCCTTGAGATTTGCCAAGGTATTCAATAAAACACATTTCTGGCTATGTCTTTGAGGGTTTTTATAGAGACGAGTAACTGGGGAGGGAACAAGGTTGACTGTGGGCAGCAACATCCAGTAACCCAAGCATTGACAGACTAAAGGTGAAGAAGGCAGGATCCTGCCAGCACAGACATCCTGGCTCTGCTTCCTGATTTCTCTGAGATGAGCAGCTTTGTTCTGCCTCATCTTCCCACAAACGTGTTCTACCTTGCCTCAGCTCAAAGCTATGTGACTATGGGAATGTGGACTGAAGCATACGTGAAGCTTTGAGATGTTCCTCTCAGCTATCTGTCACAGAAACAGGAAATCTGATGTCACAGTCCCCATGGAAAGGCTGTTAGAGGTAATCCTGCTTACTTAATCTTTGCAAACTAGGTACCAAAGGACTGGGGTCAGGGTTCTAAATATCAGGCATGCATGCAGATGCTTACCTGCAGAAAAAAGTTCCAGGGCTTGGGCACACCATAGTTCCCTGGAAAGACGGCGTCTACGTACCAGGCCACAAGGCCATACAGAAAAGCACTAAATAAAAACATTACTATTATGTGGGCCAAGGTTAAGTAGTCGTCAGCGTTTACTTTTGTAGCAAAGTTGTACCACTGAGCACCACGCCCTGAAACAAAATGAGAGACAGTTACTTCAGATGTCCAACAGTAGCCAAAGTAAACAGGTAGGAGGCATGTAGGTCCTTGTGCCTACAGATATGCACACGAAAGACCGCGAATGTTTAACATGCAGTGTTGTCTCTTCAAAGGAAAAGATGTATGACCTGCTTTCCACCCACGAGGCTGGAATGGGTATGATTAATAGCATGAAACCCTCTGTGGTATTTCTAAGTGTCAGGCCACACGGTCTCCCACAGAACCTTATCTTGAGCCTGTTCATCTCAGTCAATCTATAGCACTGTCCTCCCCAGAGCCTTATGACGAGCACTATTTCCCTTGAGCCTGCTTTCTCATTTAATCTATAAAACCTATCTTGGAATATGGAAGATGTCACTTGTATTTTATAAGCACTTTGATGTAGTCATGTCTTAAGCTTCATTGTGAACACAGAATTAAGTTAATTATCACCAGGATTTTTCCCTCAAATTTGCTGTGCTTAAATATGCCTAAAACAAACTACCCAGGGCCAGACTTTCAAAGTTTGAACCAACTCTGGCCACTCAATCTTGCTGAACTGTACTTCCTTCTTGCCTCTAGCATTTCAACAGTCTGTTGGCCATGGTGTTTGTAGAGACCCCCACCATACCCAGCTGCTTTAAGATTAAATAAGATGTAAACTGCACTTGTATTCTGGAGACATGTGCTGTCTATTCGATATTTGATGACACTCTTACATTTAGATTTCCAAGGAGGAAAAGGAAGTAAAAAAATAATGGAAGAAGAGTTTTAGCCAAACCCAACTAAAAGTTACAGAGGCATAAACGCAGAATCATAGAGTCATTAAAGCAAATATCCAGGTGTGAGAAAGCAATACCTCAGCTCTCTTAGACAAATTCTCATGACTACAGTTCATCAGTAAGAAGAAGTAAGGTTCAACTTCTCTTCTCCAGGCTCTCATGTAGGGAATTGGAAGTTACTACTGTGTCCAAACAAGTAAAATCAGCTGCCCTGATGAACACAAGCAAAATTAAAACAGGAGACAGTACACCCCTTTAAGTCCGTAACTACCAACAGGTTCCAAAGAGACCAGTGTGTGATGTAACAGATAAAGAATTCAACAGAATAATTTGTAAAGAGTCTAATGAATCCAGATAGAAAAGCTAAATGAATTAAGGAAGATTAATTCAGAATACAAATGAAAAATTTAGTAAAGACTCAGATTTTGAAAAGAGTCAAAGAGAAATCATTAAAATCATAAGCTCAGTAAATCAAGTGTAAAAGCCTCAACAACAGAGATTAGTTAGAAGAACAAATACCACATTCTTGAAGGAAAAGAAAAACAATGAAGACAAAACACAAAATCTCTAAGACATCATCAGATGATCAAGCTTCTGTCTAGTCAGCATTCCCAAGGGCGAGGAGCCACAGGCTTAGGGTATAGGAGACCTAGTCAATGAAATAATACTCTAACACATCCAAATGTTGACCACATAGGGAATAGAAAGCACTTAGTGCAGCAAAAGTAAACCTCTCTGAAACATTTTATGGTTAAATCTTTTTAAAAATCCAGAACAAAGAAAGGATATTAAAACCTACAAGGTAGAAGCAACAAATAACACACAGAGATAAACTGACTATGGCCAGAATAGATTTCTTATACGAAACACTAGAAGGTGGTAAGGAAAATATGATAGAATTATGCAAAAACTAACATCAATCCCACCCAGAGGTATGTGTACAAAGGCAGAGACCATGAGGAGAGAGAGGAGGAAGGAGGAAACAGATGCCATGGAGTAGGTGGATCATGAGCGCATGACCATGAGAGCCAGCCAGTTGGAGTAGGATCAGCCCAAGCAAAACATAGCAAGTGATACCTCTGGATTATTGACAGGGAAGTAGACAAAATAGCATAAAGGGCTGATATCTGCCCAGCTCTAGCGCTTTAAAGCTTATTATAAATTTAAAGGTTTTGTGTCTTTTACTTGGGAACTAAATGATCTAAGGTAGGGTAGAAACTCCCAAAGAATGTTTACTACAATAGGTCAGTAATAGTCTAATTTACCAAAATGAAACAAGGAGATCACAAAAAAGAACCACAGAAATTTCTCCAGTGATAGATTAAAACACAAAACCAATCATAAATGAAGAACCACACCAATAAACAAACAATGAAAACACAATGCCACTTACTGTCTTTCTAAATAAAACTTAAGCAAATTCTTCTATATTCCATAACCCTACTCAAGTTTTTCTCAGTTGGATAACCTCATCTTTGAAAAGCTACAATTAGTCAGTAATGAAACACTGACATCTTTCAGTGTGAAAGGCGTCTGTTGTCCACTATTTCCCAGAAGAGACATAGGTAAGACATGCACGTATCATACGTGTACAAATATAAATACTTAATGTTACTTGTAATATTGTTTATATCATTTTCCTTAATGTATACATGTATATGAGTATGTATACAGTACCTACACATATAAGGCACACACACAAATTTTTTTTTAATGATAAAGCCAATAGGGTAGGAACACTCACAGTACCCTTTAGCCCTGCTCTCCCCCAACTCTGTATGTTCTGCCTTTCCTTCTGCGATGCAAATTAAAGCAGGTGCTGTCACAAAGGGAAGACTCACCCTTCATTTCCAGCTTGCATATCAAGTCAGTCCCAAATGCTAGTGCGGTGTTGGTAATGAGACAGAGAGCCAGCTTCCCATTGAGGCTTGTCTGATCATACATATGAGATATGATCAAATATGGAAAGAAGGTGAGGAAATGGAGGAACCCTGCAATAGAAGTGGCCAGAGAAGCTGGAACGGAGAAGGAAAAGAGGGTCAGATGACACAATCCTCAGCAGCTGGGGAAAAGAGCCTTCCTTTTACTGCAAAGAAAAGAATAAAACTCTCCAAAGGGAGGGAACTCTTTTGCCCACCACTACATCACCGGCATCTTACACTGTGCCTAGTGTACAGAAGATACACCATCAAGATTCTTACTGAGAAGTATAAAGAGACATTTTCCTGAAATTTTTCCAGTGGCATCTGAAACTCTGAGGTTACTTCCAAAGTGAGAGATTCTCCTAGTCAACTGATCAGAACAGAAGGCACCATCAACTCACCTTTATTAAAGAATGTGCTAATCATGAAGCCGAGCAGCACTGAGGAGATGGCAAAACACAGGAAATAGAAGGCGATGAAGAGTGGGTCACTGTGTTGGAAGACTCTCTCATGTGTAATCTGATGAAATAATTAGGGAGCTGGTTTAATCACAAGTGAAGTGATGGGTGAGGGGGAGAAAGACACAGAGGTGAAGGAAGATATGGAACACCTCCCTGATGAAATGAGTCAAGCCACTCGGAGACACTGAAGTCAGTGTCTATGAAGGGCCATTCATCTGTGTCTCTTTCCCCTCTCCTGATAGACCTTTTGAACTCCCACAGTGGAGTCAGCGGAAAAACACATTCACTCTGCCCACACCTCAACTTCTTCATCATCCTTAAGGCTGTGACAGGCTGAGTGCAAATGGATACTTGCCTTGAGGAATAAAATCCCACACAGCAAACAGATGATAATGAAATACATCAATAAAAAGGTGATGAAATAGGAAACCCAGAGCATAGCATTACTGAGTCCCACCATGAGCTGGTATTCCTGAAAGAGAATCAATACAAGCCAAGGGTCATGAAAAACACACTTCAAATGCCTTCACACATCTTACTCTGCATGATTTAACTATTGCAAGCCCAGTTTACTCACAAAGAAATCACACCTCACAATAGTCAAAGGACCTAACTGAATTCAGCCTTGCACCCAGTCAGTGCTGTAAATTCAACACAGAATTCTGGGTACAGATTTTTTTTTCTCCTAAGACTCAGTAAGTTCTGGTTCTGATATAAGAAACATTTTTAAAAACTAAAAAATTATTAAGCTGGACCATGGTGGGACGTCTTGATCCGAGCACTCAGGAGGCAGAGGCAGGTAGATCTCTGAGTTCTTGGCCAGCCTGGCTTGTAGAGTGAGTTTCAGGACAGCCAGGACTACAAAGAGACCCTGTCTTTCAAAACAAACAGATAAGCAAAGCTAAGATTAGTCCTCTTTTCATTATGTCCTACTTCCAGGAAGCAATAAACCCAAAAGGTAAATATATTTCAATTCTACTGTAGATTTGAGCAGAGACAGGCAAACTGTGATGTATAAGCTGATTTGCCACCTTAATTTTTTTATAAATAAAGCTTTATTGGCACAAAGCCACATTTATGCATTTCAACGCTATATTCTCCTAGAGTTTACCTAAACTAACCTTTTCTGGATTTACAAACTAGAAATCCAGGGGGCTGGAGAAATGACTCCCTTGTGAAGATTGTTGGCTACTTGCCTCAGTTGGGGTTTCTAGTGCTGTGATAAAACAGTACGGCTGAAAGCAACTTAGGAAAGAGAAAGGTTTATTTCAGCTTGTAAGTCAGAGAAGGGAGTGGAGGAGCTGATGCAGAGGCCACAGAAGAACACTGCTTACTGGCTTGCTCCCCATGGCCTGCTCAGTCTGATTCCTTATACAGTTCAGGACCACCTGCCCAGAGATGGCACCACCCATGATGGGCTGGGCCCTCCTCCATCAAATCAATCAAGAAAATGCCCTACAGTCCTGCTACAGGCTTCTTATGGAGGCATTTTCTCAGTTGAGAGTCCCTCTCACCAAATAACTCTTGATTGTGTCGAGTTGCAAACAAAAAGAAGACAACTAGCTCAGTGCTCTTGCAGAAGACCCGGATTCAATTCCCAGCACTCACAGGAGGCTCACAACCATCTGTAACATCAGTTCCAAGGATCCAACATCTACTTCTGGCCTTTGCAGGAAACAGGCATGCACATGGTACATATGTATACATATATGCAAGCTAAATAAATGCATTAGGTACAGAATGCTGCATTGAGAGATGGCTTTAGGACCTTAATTTAAATTTAGGAATTTAATTTACATTTACTACTTTCCCTTTTGACCAGTGTTAGGGTCTGGGAATAACTGTACAAACCACTACACATAATGAAGGCTCTGGATTTGGTTCACACCTGCAGAGAAAAGCATGCAACTGGCTAATTAACCAAGCCATGAAAAGCACTCTTTGTTTCTGGGTAAGGACAAAAAGGAAAAAAATCAAGGTGAACTGGGTCTACTGACTGCTTAGCTAAGTGCTGGTAATTGCCTGGCTGGTTGCAATGGGAACTGAAGCAAAGCCCAGAAGCTGCCTTGAGGTGAAAAGACAGAGCAAGCCCAGAGAGGGCAAAGTAGCTGGAGTTTCCAGGGCCAAAATTCAGAGAGGGCAGAGAATGGCAGGATAAGTGCTCTAGGCACCTTAGATGGTGCTCCCAGCATCTACATCTTAGAGCTCATGAGGACATAACTCAGGACCAGAACACAGCAACACAGGCAAAGAAGAAATTCCAGTTGCCAACAGTCAGATTAAACCACAACCATCATCAAAAGAAGGCTACCTACAGGATTTTATGTCAGCAGTGTGTCCAGTTTAGTGGGCCTAGACCTGGATTTTCAACCTAAATACAACTGAGAAATTTTTCTGTGTAGAACATCATCCTATGTCTTTATGCATATTAAGGCTTCTTAACTTTGATATGGCTGACAGTTCAGTTTTGCATCACAGGACTCTGTGGTGGGCATTATAGGGTATTCAACAGCCTCTACCAATCCGATGGAAGTAGCATCTGTCTTAGTTGTGAAAATTCCTTCCAAACATTGCCAAATGACTTCTGGAGCAAAATTGCCCCAAACTGAGAACAAAAGTTTTAGAATAAAACCTACTGTCACCCCACCTAACAAAAAACTATAAATTAATAGCTGGGTGTGATGGCATATGCCCATGATACCAGAAGTTACAGAGCAGAATCAGGAGGTTGTTATGAGCTGTATAGAATATTCAAGGCTAACCTGAACTACACTTGAGACTGTCTTTAAAAAAAAAAAAAAAAAAAATCGAGAGGTATAGTTCAGTGGAAGGTATACCTCCCTGGCATATGCACAGCCCTGGGTTCCATCCTTTGCACTGAAAAATTAAAGAGTAGGAAGGAAGATATCTCAAAGAATAAACTGTTTCCAGGATACCTACGTGTGCTTCAAAATAAAACATAAACACAGGAATGTAAGATTATCAAGTATCCATTAAAATAAACATCATAGCATCTGGACTTCAATTAAAAATTTCCATGTATCATAAACAGTCCCCAAGGTAGCTTTGTCGCTTGTGCCTTCTGGTGTTCTGATTCTTTTCTTGTTACTTCTCTTTGGTGTAAACAAGTCGCACAACTTGTTTCAGTCAATGGCATGTGGCAAAGGTGATGAACTCATGTGCCTGCAATTACATTGTACCCCACACAAAGGCAGTTGATGCACTTCTGGCCAATAGCAAGAAAGAAACTAAAAAGTTCTGTCCTGGGCCTTTAAGGAGCTGAATTCTACCCACAACCATAGGAGCTAAGAAGAGATTCTTTTCTCCTCGTAGCCTCAAACAGGAGAATAACCTTGGCTGAAACCAAGAGTGAGTGTCATGCCTGAATCCAAGACAGGGAGAAGATGAAATGACAGATGTGAGTCATATAAGGTGCAGTGACCTTATATGGCAAAGGAGAAAAATGACCCATCATGAGAAGATGTGCAAATTAGAAACCAGGAGCTGAAGACATTATGCTTTATTACAAGTCTGGTAAAGTATAATGAATAAAGCACAGCTTGCCAGATAGGCATGCTAGCAGCAGCATCAAACAAAGTGAAGGAGGAAGCTTCAAAGTGCCGTCGTCCAGAATAGCATTATGATCATCCAGTGTAACCTAACCATTACCTTACAATTATAACATAATTGTAAGTCACAAGAGTTCATCGCTGTTACCACATTCCATCTGTGGAAACACGTTGTACTGATTACAGCTCCGTGGATTATGAATGCCTGTCAGATGCACGAGAATTGCTGTTGCACAATTCTGCTTAAATTCAAAAGTGAGCCAACACTAACATGGGTTTTTACACAGTAAAATATCAATGGCCTTTGGGAACAGAGAACAAGTGATGGCTTGAAAAAGATGAGAACACAAACTGGATGTGGATTTTTTTCTTTTGTTTTAATCAAGGCACGGAGTTGGTTTGGGTATAGAAGAGGGTGTGGATCTGGAAAGAGATGGAGAAGTAGTTAAAAATAACCAAAGGACAATGTATGAAATTCTCAAATAATTAATATTTCTTTAATTTTTATTTTAAGGCAGGATCTCTCTATGTGGTGCTGAATGGCCTGGAACACATTGTGTAGACTAGGATGGCCTCAAACTCACAGTGATCCACCTGCTTCTGCACCTCAGGTGCTGAGATTTAAAGTGAACCATGTCCAGCAATAAAAATACTTTTAATTAAACAAAACAAAATGAATACTAGCTTAAAGTGTCCAGTTTAAGTTTCTGTGACAGGAAGAATAAACTGGCTGTTTCAAATGGTAGTTAAAAATAGATTTGAAAAAAAGATGATTCACCGGTTAGGGGGAAAAAAGGTCTTACAGTGAGAAAACAAACAAACAAACAAAAACAAAGAATGGTTCGAAGTGATCCATTTTCACTGAGGGACAAGGGACAAATATAGAAACATTAGGGAGAGACAGTCGTTGGCCAAACCAATGAGCGTGTGCCGCCATAGCTAGATGGTGAAATGTTAACAAAAGCTTGAACAACTGGAAGATGGCATTACCACAAATGGAGACGGAAGGGGAGCCATGAGGGACTGGGAAGAAACAGGGTTACATTAATCCCCATGTGTAACACCCAAGGGACAAAGGAAATAGAGACATAGCCAAGACTCTTGCTCAGTTTCCCTTGGGCACTAACCTGGAGTATCTCTAATCACTTTCATGGTAGAATATTGGTATCTCCATTTTAGAGATGAAGCACAGAGAGACTTCCCCAAACACTACAACAGCAGGAAGTGGTGGGCATATACATTATGCATTGCACCACATGGATAAAACTGAGGTTTTGAGCATGGGTGATTTGGGCACCATAATTTCACTCCCTTCGCCAAGGAGGAAAAGAGTGATTGTGTTCCCTGTTGAGATCTGTCTTTACTAAACCTCAGTGTCACTGTCCCTTTGGGAGTCAGTGGACTTACTGGACCTGGGCAGCATTTGACAAGCACCTCCAAATACCTTAGCAACATCATGATGTGTGGGGGAAATCCTTGAAAGAAGTGTTGTGTAAAGTTCAAAAGCTCAAAGTCAGTTATGTACATGTCCATTTCCACTGATGTCTACTGCCTAAATTTAGGTCCATAGATCAATCTCTGTCCCCATACACTAAGACAACTTAACTCAGTCTTTCCTGCCTTTTCCCTAGCCTGTTAGAATTATGTTAAAATTGCCTTCTAGTCTTTAGTCTTGCCTAAATGGCCAAGCTTTGTCAACAGATAATGACCCATGGACCAATCCACCACATAGGTCATTTCTGTATATCCTGAAACCTAAGAATGGTTTTTTAAATTCTTTTAATGATTAAAAGGAAACAGAAAAGAATGTGTAATGGTAAGGCACGCAACGTCTGGTGTACTTTCTGCCTTTTGTTTTCCCTTCGAGTCAGCCAGCCCTCCGTACCTCTCTCCACAGTTGCTCTTTATGGAGGTAGCAGTGCTGTGCACAGGACTGGCCTGTGCCAAACCCCTTCTTCTGGTAGCATCTACCTATTGAACCATACCATTCTCCACTTCTCAGAACAAGTCAAAGTCATCACTGTACTTCAAGAATAACTGTTTCCTGTTTTTCCCTAGCTGTGGTGAATAGGGCAGCTATGAACATGGATGAGCACATATCACTGTAGCTGGATATAGAGTCCTTTGGATTTGTGCCCAAGAGTTATGGCACAGTGAGAGCTTGTGGTAGGTCCGACTCTTCGAGGATCCTCCACACTTGTTTCCACAGTGGCTGTGCCAGTCTGCTCTGCCACCGTTAAGGAATATGTGTTCACTTTTCCCCACAACCGTGGCAACATTAGCTCTCATTAGTTTTTTGTTTGTTTTGTTGTTGTTTTATCTTAGTCATTCTGACTCGAGTAAGATAAATTTCCAAAGTAGTTCTAATTGAATTTCTCTAATAGCTCAGGAATGGAACATTTTTTTTATAAAAGTGTTTTTCAGCCTTCTGGTTTCCATCTTTTGGGAACTCTGTTTAGTTCCCTGCTCTGTTTTTTAAACCAGGCTGTTTTCTTGATGTTAAAGGTCAAGTTCTTTGCATATTCTAGATACTAATCATCTTTGTCCAATGTCTGGCCGGTAAACACCCACTGGGTAATTAACATGTTACATATTAACTTACACCTTAACTAAACTTTGAACAATGTGTAAGTAGAGAGTTGTCTTCTCTTTTTTTTAACTAGCAGTTGTAGGATGATTATAGATGGTTCTAGAGACTTTTAAAATAATATCTCATTAATTGCCCCAATAACCACAAAAGTAGCTACTACAGTAGTCAATTTACATTTAGGGAAACAGAATGATCACAGAGTTAGCCAATGATAAAGCCAGACTTTAAACATGAAGTCCATTAGAGTCCTTGGAACAAAGGAGGTAATTTGTAAGTAAGCATTATACAAATTAATGGACAGGTGAGCACTCTCACAGCTTCCTGGCTGCAAACACTATTGCCAATAATGAAGTCTTGACTTACTTCATACTGAAAATCATCCCCAGGAAGATCACAGGAGGTAGCAATTAAAATATATTTTAGGTAACATAATTCAAGACCTTGTGTTATTCTCTCCTTGTTGCTCATTTCATCCATAGACATGTTCAGGGCATTAATATTAATATTAATATTTGACTCCTTTCCATAGTGTTCTCTTAGTCCTTTAGTCAAATCAAGAATTTATTTCTTATGAAAATCAAAACCACAGAAAATTGGTCGTTGGCCCTGTGCACACTGCAGGCAGCCCATGTTTGCATGCAGCTCCCACAGGATGTCTATTTGGCAGTGACAGGTGGGCAGAAACTACCCCACCCTCTACACACATCTATTCTGCTGGCCCAGAATATTACAAATAAAATGAAATTACCTTTAATCTTTTTTCCTTTTCCAACATAATGGTCCCAACTATGACAAGTGCCATTTGAGTAAATGTAAATAAAATTGTCCAAGGAAACATAACAATGAAAGTCCAAAAGAAGCTGTCATGAATGAAGGCCGGGTATGGGAATCTTCTTGCATAAATTGTGGTGTTAGCAAACATGGCTTCAGCTTCTCTGCCACTGTGATACATCATGATGGCCTTGTCAATGGAATGCTGCACGATAAGAAATCCTTCTCTGATATATCCTAATGGAAAAAAAAAACAAGCAAACAAACAAAAACAAAACAAAACCAGAGACTGTCAAGTTCAGGATAGTAATATACAGCTAGGGAAATGACAATAGCAATTCAGATAATTCAAGACTTCTAAAAATTTCACAAATACCTGTTATGATTTGAGACACATATAATGAACACCATGAGATGTAGTTGCTGTCTTCTCAAAGTTAAAATATCCCATGAAAATAATACCATAACTTTATGAGTTGTCTTTATCAGCCAAAGTAAATGATAATTTTAAAATTGTAAACAAACCTCTTGTTCTGTATCTGTGACCTTCCAAAACTGCTACATGGAAGCCTAATATTTGGTATATTTTAAAGAGATAAGGCCTGTCAGAAGTGATTGAGCCATAAGTACTCCATCGTCGTGAATGGGATGCTCTTAAAGGGGATAAACAGGAGTGGGCTAGTCCATTTTTGCCCCTTCTCCCACTAAAATGTGATGAAACAACCAGTCTACCCCCACACCCAAAGGATGGAGCAAAAAGCTACCACTTGGGAAGCACACAGTGAGCCATTACCAAAAGCCTAGTCTGTTGGTGCTGGGAGCTTGGACTTCCTACTTCCAAAATTAGGAGAATTAAATTTCTATTCTTTTTTTAATTATAAGCATTGTGATAGTTTGCTATACCACCATAGAATTGAATAAGATATTTCTACACCCTGAGATAAGACACAGGAAGGAAGCTCTAAGCAAGAAGTAAATCCCATGTACGATAACATCAAAAAGAATAAAGTCAGCACAACCACATCCAAGGAGATGAAAGACGTACTTACACCAAACTAAACAATACTGGGGAGATAAAGGTAAGACAAGTGAGTGAAAAGATGCCTCCTGTTGGGTTAGGACAGTGAACATTGTCTAATGGCCTTGCACAGAAAGACCTACGGACTCAGTGAAAATCTATCCGGAACCTCAACGGGCGTGATCAGTAACCAAAACAAAATACAGAAAGAAGACCAAAGCTGGAGCCTTGTGTACGCTTACTCTGAAGATATTGTAACCAAAAAGAGTCAATCATAGACTACATGTAGAGATATACAGACAGTAGTGTGTGCATAGTTAATAACACTGTAGTGTGCACTTTTTAAAAAAAATCAGTGAAGGTAGACATCATGTTTGAACTTCACCTTTATAATTCATGGAGCATGGAGCAAGACTGGACATGGTGGTGCACACCTTCAATCCCAACACTGAGGAAGCAGAGTCATCTCTGTGAGTTCAAGATCAGCTTGGTCTACACAGCAAGTTCTAGGCCAGCCAAAAAGAAAACAAAACCTCATGTAGCAACGTCTGCTCCAGTCCTCTCACCCACTGCCTTTCTCAGACTCTCTGTGTGGCAGCTGCTGTTTAGATATGGTCTGCTGCTTCATGGGATTTGTCTGTTGAAAACTGGGGCCCCACTGTGGCAATGTGGAGGTGTTGGAATCCTTAAGAAGTGGGAGCCTACTGAGAGATAACTGACTTCAGAACAGGTTAATTTGATTTCACAGAAAAGACAGGTCTGGTGGGTATGAGTTAATTCCTGTGAGCCTCATTATAAAATGAGGAAGCCTGTCCCCTCACTGCTCCTTCGCCCCTGAACGCATGCATGCCTCTTAGCATATAGACAGACCCTTTCTGCTTCTCCACCATGTTGCTGTGCAGCTGGGGAAAAAAGAAAACAGGAAGGAAGGCCATGGCCATGTGTTTTAAGACAATCCAGGTAAACAGCACCCAGGCTCAGGTAGTCATACAGAACAGGCTAACACCAATGTTTTAATAATTGGTAAATAGAACAGTGGTGGAAAGAACAGAAGGAAGGAAGGAAGGAAGGAAGGAAGGAAGGAAGGAAGGAAAAAGAAACTCCAAACATACCTTTTCAATCTGGAAATGGTATCACTTAACTTGTAATCCTAACACTTGGGAGCATCAGGCAGGGAGATCATCCCAAATTTGAGGACAATGTAGTCTACATAATGAGCTTAAGGCCAGCCTGGGCTACATAGTCAGAAACTATCCAAAACATCTGATGATGATGATGATGATGATGATGATGATGATGATGATGATGACGACGATGTGATAAATGGCACATCTAACTATTTTTATAAGACCATATCTACAGTTTGGTTAAACTACTTTTATTCCACCAATATCATAGAATTTTCTATCATGTTCTTCCCAAAGAATATCTTTAGGATACAGCAGATTAATTTTAAAAGAGACTAGACTCATTTTAAACTTATAGTTAGAAAAATATTTAAGTGTCTTTGATAAAACAAGAAACTACACAATCCTTAAACTGTAAAATGACAGCTACTGAGATCTTTGTAGATACCTACATATATTTTCTATAGTCTTAATGCTATCTACATAGATCAGTATTTTTCAGCTTGCTGTTATTCTAATGGCTACATTAACTTGTCAAGCTGATATATTGTTTGCAGGATGTGCCTGTATATGTGCATTCGCCCATGCACGAGTTTTGCAGAAGTCAAGGCTGACTTCACCAGAGATCTACCCCTGCCCTTCTCTGCCTCACTTATTTGAGACAGGATCCCTTAGTCAATCTGGAGCTCCTGACTCTGGCTGTGATGGCTGCAGCAAGCCTCGGTGACACACCTGTCCACATCTCCAGCACTGAAGTTATAGGTGTGTTCATGCCAGCTTTTCCATGGGTGATGGGATCTGGACTTGGGACTTCATACTTGGGCAACAATACAAGAACTTTGCCTGTTGAGCCATTTCCCCAACTCAAACTGACCCATGTCAGAAGGGCAGTGCACTTGTTTAGATGATTAGAGAGAGAGAACGGGCAGCAAAAGTTATCGATTAATTATACAAGAGCAGATAAAAGGAAATTAACTCAAAAAGTGAAGAAAATAGTAACAGATTTATAAAAATAAAATTTAAACCATATTAAACCATAATGAAAAAAATAAATCAACTTGTTCATGCAGAGGGGGAAAAAAACGAAGCCTGTTCCAAATGACTGTCCACGTACAGTAAAAGAAACAATGTAAATGCACTTAAGGCTCTGCTAACCAGGGCTTCCCCCGTCGTTTTCCAAGAAGTTCCGGGGTCCTAGAGAAGGCACGGATGGGAAGAGAGTTGATGTATTCCACTCTGTTTCTTCCTGGTACTCAGATGGCTTTAACACATTTTCAGGATCATAGATACGACCAAAGCGCAAACTATATTTTACCTAGAACAGTAAGTCAAAGAAAGACATGTTAAACTAGTGATCCTTGGAAAGCAAAGACTAGCAGTGATCGAAAAGTTGTAGGGTTTTTTTTTTTAATTGGGGGACAGAAGAGTAATCTGGGGACGCCAATGGTAAGAACGGCAGCATCATGGTGATACAGAACAACCACTCTGCCGCACAAGCTGTAACCACAGGTGAGACTTAAAATGATCTAAACTGCTCCTCTCCCTGTCATCTTTACAACATTTTGCTTTTGAGTTGCAAAGGAGCAAATAAAGGTTCAACAGTCACCGCTGTAACCACACTTTTTAAAATCCCACCTTTGTTCTGCCTATTGAATAAACATTTTTTAAAGTCTACTAGAGAGTTTGGGGAAACTCATTGCTCTTGCAAAAGATCTGGGTTCAGTTCCCTGTACCCACATGGCATCTCACAATCATCCACAACTCTAGTTTCAAGAGGTCTGATGCCTTCTTCTGATCTCTTCGGGAAAGAGTTACACATGCTTCGCAAATAGATACATGCAGGCAAAGCATTCATACACAGAAAAGAGATTAACGAAATATAAAATATTTTTTAAATCTATAAGAGGGGCCTGGGAGATGGCTCAGTCATAAAGTACTCATTCCATAAGCATGAGGGACTGAGTTCACATCACCAGAATCTAGATAAAAAGCTAGGCAAGGTGGCGCATGCCTCTGATCACAGCACGGAGGATGCTGAGACAAGAGGATTGCTGGGATTTGTAAGCCAGACCTTCTAGCTGAATTAGCAAGCTATGGGTTCAATGAAAGCCCTTACCTCAGGAACTGAGGTAGAGAACCAACTGAGGAAGACACACAATGTCAGCCTCTTGCCCCCATATGCATGCACACATGCATGTACTTGCACACACAGGAGCATGCACATCCAAACAGCTACACAGCACACACAAACTCACACTCATGCAAGTATACTACAGCAAGACAATAGAAATAAAATGGAGCATGTAAACAGATTAAAACACACACACACATTATCACATTATGCTGCCTCCAAGAGTCACTTTCTAAGAACACACAGAAACAAGAAGTGAATGAATGAGAAAAAAAACACTCTAGACAAGTGTATGCCAGAAAAGAGTGCTTAGACTTGCTATAACTACGTCAAAAGTTGCAAAGAGAACACATACCATAATGATGTACACCTGTAGTCCCCTGTGCTTGAGAAACAGAGATAGAAGGATCAGGAGTTCAAGGTCATGCTTAGGTATATAGTGAGGCCCTGCCTCAAGAAATTATGAAAAGAGACAGATATTTGACAATTATAAATGAATTGATATGTCAAGAAAATATAATAATCGGTAAGTATTTATATAGCCCGCATCAGAGGATCCATATACACATGGATATAAAGGATCTGAAGAGCGATCATAAGCTACATTACAGCTGTGACTGAGGGCTTCAGTAACCCCGCTTTTCAACAGCAGACTGATCATTCAAAGAGAAAATCAGTAAAAGGAAAAAAACTAGACTTTAGCAACACACTGAACAAATAAGCAAACCGAACAGACACACAATGCTTCCCCCTCAGCAACAACTTGTACTCCTCACAAGCAAGCACACAAGTCTTAGTAAATCTGAAGATTAAAATCATGTAAGGCACTCTTTCTGATGGCTATAGCATAGGGGCTAGAAATCAATAGGAGGAAGGACCTTAGAATTAAGGCCAAACAATGCATCCCTCGATAATAGCAATCAATGAAGAAATTAAAAGGGAGGGCGGGGAGAATGGCTCAGTTACTAAAGTGCCAGCTACACAAGAATGATGTCCTGCATTAAATACCCAGAATCTACATACAGACAGATGTCATGCCCACAAGTGTAATCCCAGTGACTCCAAAGTCAGAGGGAAGCAGATTCTCTTGTGGGCCTGGTGTACTGTACATACTAGTGAACAAGAGACCCTGTCTAAATAAAATGGAAGGCAAAGATCAGAGCCAAAGGTGTCCTATGACCTCCACACGAGCACCAGTACTCAGCAAACACTCAAACACACAAGCATGCACTCACAGGGACACAGACACGCGCGCACACACGCACACACACAGAGACATGTACACAGACACACATTTAAAAACTTCCAAAGCTAAACGCAAACACATCAGGTCTTTAGAGAAAACTTTCTCACCTGAAGCGGCAAGCGTTCATTGCTGGTTTTGAACTTGTGATCAAACACAATAGCAGCCAGCACATGTGCAGCCTTGTTCTCATACTTAATGTATTTCTCAAAAGATTCTTCCGAGGGAAAGCCTTGAACTGTAGAGAGAAGAGTCCAAGTTGCCCACATCAGTGTGAAAGGCCTAATGCTCATTCTTCTTGACACCATATAACCCAAGCCTGTCACAACAGTGAACACTCCAAAGAGTGCCACTTAACTCAGACCATCTAACGTATACCTGGAGTATGGAAAACAAATGAGAAATAACTATATAAAATAAAAAATAAATTCCTAATACATCATACATAAGTGTATACAGTCAAAAATCAGCCCTTCTTCCATAAGATAATGGAAAAACTGTATTCATGATTTTGGAGAGAGTAAAGGATTTTTTAAATAGATTAAAAATAAAAAGGAGCTGGAGAGATGGCTCAGCGGTTAAGAACACTGACTGTTCTTCCAGGGGTCCCGAGTTCACCTCTGAGCACCCACATGGTGGCTCACAACCATCTGTAATGGGATCTGATGCCCTCTTCTGGTGTGTCTGAAAAGAACGACAGTGTAGTCATATACTAAAATAAATAAATCTTTTATAAGAAAGAAAGAAAGAAAGAAAGAAAGAAAGAAAGAAAGAAAGAAAGAAAAAAAGAAAAGAAAGAATATGGCGTGGCTATAAGTCAGCAGCACACTTGCCTAGTGTGCAACGTAAGGCTATAGGTTCACTCTCCGGTTCTCTCTCTCTCTCTCTCTCTCTCTCTCTCTCTCTCTCTCTCTCACACACACACACACACAGAGAGAGAGAGAGAGAGAGAGAGACTACAAAGGAAACCATTGACTTGAAGTGGGCTTAATGACATTTAAAAATCACTGTTCTTCAAGATACCGTCTAGTGGAAAAATGAGTCACAGACTGAGATCCAAAGTAGATACATAAAGTGTGTAACCACCAAATACATCTGCCACAGCTAGAAGAAGGAAAGAAAAACAAAGTCAACCCTACAGATAAAACATGTGAACAGGCTTGCTATAGAAGGCAAGTGTCCAAATGGCCAGTAATCACATGGAAACTGAGTTCACAGAGTCCATTAGGGCTGTGGCTCAGCTGTGACGTGCTGGTGTAGCACAAGAAAATCCTGAGTATGACCTCCAGAAATAAACAAAACAGACTATAACCAGAGGACAGCAAGTCAAGGCCAAAGGACCCCACCACATCCTCATCAAAATAGCTTGAGTGTTGTAAAACTTTATTCATCAAATTAAAATAGTCATTATGATTTTGTTTTCTATGTAAACAAAAACATTCGCTTAAACTTTTAGGTGATGCTATCTTCTATAACGTGGGCCTTTTAGTAGAATTCAGTAGGCTGCCCCTCCTGTATACACATGATTCCTGCATTTATTGAGACACTGCCACTGCTTTTCAAGGTAGATCCATTACTTACATTTAAATCCACCAGGGAGGCAAGGTCCAGTTGAGCCATACACTATCAAACCTCACTACTATCTTTTTTATTCCAGTCATGAATGGTATCTCATTGTGTGATCCGTTATGTTTCCCTGATAGTGAACAGTGCTGACCACATCCCCATGTGCTCATCAGTCATTTAGATGCCACTTCAGCCAAGTTTCTGCTTGGACCTCTTGCTATGTTTTGTCTTTGTATGGTTCTGCTGTTCGGGAGGCTTTACAGTTCTACTGTAACCTACTATCACAAAAAATAGTTTGCAAATATGTTCTCATCCTTGGAGTCGTCGTTCATTCTCCTGATAGTTTCCTTTGGAAAAAGATTTCCAATTTTGTTGAAAAACAGTATATTTGTTGCATTTTCATGATGTTTTTTGTCATCCCTAAGAAACCTTTGCCAAATCCATGGTTATGAGGACAATCCTTTGTTTGCTCCTAAACATGTTACAGTTTTGGCTCTCATATTTAGATTTTTAGCCCAATTTGAACTATTTTTACATATGATTCATACATAAGATTCAGTAACTTCCTATTGCATATGGAACATCCTGTTTCCAGATAGCTAGCTCAAGAGACTATTTTTTTCTCCATTGCTTAGTTTTAAAATAATACCAAAAGATATCAACTTACTATACCAGGACCTGTTTATTTCTAGAATCTCAACTCTATATCACTGATATATACATCTACTTTTGCACCAAAAGTGCACGTGTGTGTGTGTGTGTGTGTGTGTGTTTGTGTTCCAAACTTCAATATTTCTCAATATTATTTTAGCTATAGTGAGTCGCATTTCCGTGTGATTTTCAGACGTGGTTCATCAATTTTTATAAAGAAGCTCAAAGCCTATGCAGATGTACCTGTTACTTGACATTCAGACAGATACAGGTTGCACTCTACCAGTGCTCTGGGAAGGCTCTATACTTCCCATCCCCGGTCCGTGGTTTAGGACCCTAAAACCAAATTTTGGAGATGCTTTGAGTTCCACAACAAAGATAGAAGTCATCAGCCCCATCTGGCCCCTTTTCCTCTGTGTGTTGCTTTGTATTAACAAGACTGATCTCTGTCTACTGCTGATGCAAACTATCTGAATTTTACAGCAATTTCAGGGTCTGGTTGACTAGGGAGCAAGTTTGCCTCAGGGACTCAGACAAATACCTTCCTGGGTCTGGATATAAGACTGCTCTCAGTCAACAGCTGTAACAGGCCAAGCACATAGTTTCTCTCTCTCTCTCTCTCTCTCTCTCTCTCTCTCTCTCTCTCTCTCTCAGTGTGAGCTGGGTTCTTGTCTTGCCTGTAAAGGTGGCCTCTAATCACTGCTGAGAGGGCCTGGAAATGAGTCTCAGTGATGTTTCTGGTCTGTAGCCAGAGTTGAGAACATGAGGTCCATCACTGGAGACCCAGTGGGCACTCTTCATTCCAAATCCCCAGTGGACAGTTCTGAGAGCAAGACCATTATCACAGGAGGCTATAACAACGTCCATGCGGGTATGGGAAACTTCTGGTTCTGAAGGCAGAGACACAGTAGGTAAGTCTGCCACCTAGACATTGTCCCCTCGTGGTGGCTCTCCCAAGTATTGGACTCACAAGCTCCTAATTAGATGACACTTTCATCTACAGGTGGCTGCAAGATTATTGCTGTAGTGAGATATGATGTGAATGAAATATATGCACCAAGAAAAAGTTCCTGCTTTATCCTAATACTTGACATGAAATCAGGTACTGTCACTTGCCTGGTGACAGCATTGTTGAAAGGAGAGAATCAGCATCTGCAAAATGTCCTCTGACCCCCACATATGTCACAAATATGCACACATGCATGTGCATACACAGGTACACATGTACATGAGCACACACACTTGCATGCAAATGCATGCACACACACAAATAAATGTTTGTTCATTAACATAATCATAAACAAAGGATAGTTTTTATATAACTGGAAATTAATTCAGTCATCTCATTTTAAATATTAGATTTCAATAGTGATTATGCCATGAAGACATTTGAACAAAATCCATGGTGTCCTTATTTGGGAGACTAATGCACGGAATTACGAAGGTTACTGAATCATACTAAAACATTTTCAGAGAAACACTTCAAGTGTTTTCATTTCTAACCTTTAAAGTTGAAATTTAAATCCTTTTTCACCATCTCGGTAATATTTCTTGCTGCATTACTCTCAGAAGGCACATAAGCCAATTCATATTCAAAGTTTTCATTAATGAACCCAGGTAATGTCAAGAGAATAGGATTGAAAGTCACAGCATGAATAAATGTCTTCTTTGAAATTCTGCGTACGGTCAACGTCCATACAAACAACAGAAATATCAAGATGATCTCCACGACTAAGCCAACCACCTTCCGGCTCTGCAACAAAACACAGGAGGACCATGTTAGTGAATACATGAGCACATGCATGTGCATGCTTCTGTGTCTAGCCATGGGCTAATGAGCACAACACAGACCTATATTATTCTGCTTTGTTCTACGGTGAGAATGATCGCCCTCCCCACAGTCAACCTTACACTGCTTGTATTTCACCCTCTTACACCGATTCTATTGACTCTCAGGCTGTTCTTCAGATGAAGCAGTGCTAGCCCAGCCTTGGAACAAAAGTGAGGAAATCAACTCTGATCAAATGTAGTTAACAAGCTGTTAGCTCTTCCTCTGGCTGCACAAACTTCCCATCTAGCTCCCACAGACATCGACACTTACCTTTAAAAGGAAATTTTTCCACACGAGGACTGAAAACTGCCTTATCTGCAGTGAATCCATTTTCCCAGAAAGGGTGGAGGCTCGATGCTTAGGACATAAAGACGTAACACAATTAAGGTCACCTGCCAAAATATTAAATGTCATCAATAAAAAGATTATTGCTTCATTATTCCACATCTCTACTTTATAAATGGAAAGATGGCTTTAAAAAAATTCTGAAATAGGTACTTGACTGCTTCTTTGTATCAATTTATTAAAACATTGGAGAATAGAGTTGCAAGTGTGAGCAAACCGCAGGTGCATTTTCACAATGAAGATATAAGATATAAATGGAGACTATTAGTACTTGGAAAGCTTCTACATGTCTCACAACTACAGGGTTAGACTCCTGTTTGATATCTGCCCATACAACATTCTGTACGTCAGGTCCGTTCATAACATGCCCCTGTCCTCATAGTCATGGATTGTATGGCATAATAACTATGAGCCTAGGATATGAGTCGAGATCTCAATTCTTCAACATGCTGCATGCATATAATTCTGAGCAAAATAATGAACCCATAGCTACTTATCATCTGTAAGTCAGGCAATGGCAGTACTTACCTTACCAGGTTTCCCCCCTTGGTGTCAACTGCTACTATGGGGAGGATACTAAGAGCATCACATTTTTGTAATTGTGATAAAAACATATATAGCATAAAATTCGCCAGTCTGAATGTTCTTTCAGGGATATCAATCACATTGTCCAACAGCCAACATCACTATCCTTAGCATTTTCATCTTCAAGAATCAAATTTCTGACTCTTTAAACAATAGCTTGCTACCTCCCTCATTCCCTGACAGGTATAACTGTAGGTGATAAGAGGGATTGTCCAGTCCCATGGGGCTAATAAGATTGGTTATACAGGAAGGAACTTCAGATACTTGCTATCGTGTGGATGGACCTTGAAGAATATTTTAAACTGAATGAAATGGCTTGGTCACAAAATGTCAAACGCCAGAGAAGATACAAGTACAAGAATCTGAGGAAGCGTAACCAATGATAACTGCAAATCAATGCACATACGGACACATAATTAAACAGATAGGAAACTGGACCTGAACAAGGGTGATACTTGAAATAATAGACATGCTGAAATGGAAGGGGGACATCTCACTGTGCCCTACCGTAGACAAAGAATGCTCACAAGGTCCTAACCCTAGATTGCCTGCACCTAAGGTGTCCTGAAGCTGGACAATGGTGGCACACGCCCTTAATCCCAGGATCGCTGTGAATTCAAGAACAGCCTAGTCTATAGATCAAGTTCCAGGACAGCCAGAGCTACATGAAGTAACCCTGTCATGAAAAACAAACAAACAAAACAAAAAAGCAACAACAACAACAACAAAGGTGGGCTGAGAGCAGGAGAAAACCTCTTCCCTGGGGAACAGCCCTTAAATTGCCTTAAGTTGTTATCCATTACCAAGAGGTTAGCCTTGAAATTATATACATACAAGTAACATTATAAACTAAACAGAGGCCAAGGATATAAGAGGGAGCAGGGCAGGGGACATGTTGGAGGAAAGAAGGAGAAAGGGGAGAAATTATATTTTAATTTATAATAATAATAATAATAATAATAATAATAATAATAATAATAATAAAGAAAAACACTTTTAAAAACAGAAGAAAATAAAACATCCTTAAGGAAATAAAGATTTGGAAAAATAGCAAAGCAATCTGGGAGGCCAGAGGAAATAACAAACGTGCATGCATTTATTTGTTTGAGATGGCGTCTTGCTATGCAGCCCAAGCTAGCCTAGATCTGTTGCCAGTAGTTTTATGATCTCTCTGCCTTACTCTGGGAGGTGAGGACACTACCAGCCCCCACCTGGCTTCCTTGAATCCACAGATAAAAGACACAGACACACAGTTGATCAACTTCACAGGCCTTAGCACAGTTGCTGGGAGCTACTATCTCCTGCCTGGAAAATCCTGTCCTTATCAGTTCCTTATCTCAGTCTCTCACACCTGCCCTAAACTTCAGTTGCTAAACTCACCTGACACCTGCCTATTGGAGCAGCCTGCATGGCCACTCTGTTTTGAGATCTCACATGGTTTCCCTTTTCTCCTCTCTCCAAAGCGTGGCTCTCTGTTCTCCTCTCTTTTGTCCCCCTGCTGCCTCCAAGGACCTAGAAGTACTGACTGTCCCTTCCACCCAGCAATGGACCCATGGCTTTCTTTACTGACAGATAAGGAACCAATTGGGAAACAGGACCCTAATTAGCATCAGAACTGACCCCCTACATAGATCTTGTGAGCATCTTGCCTTTGATTCCTGAGTTGAGTTCAGTGCTACAGGTTTGGGGCTGGAGAGATGGCTCAGCGGTTAAGAGCACTGACTGCTTTTCCCTTCCAGAGGTCCTGAGTTCAATTCCCAGCAACCACATGGTGGCTCATAACCATCTGTAATGGCATCTGGTACCCTCTTCTGGTGTTCTGAAGACAGCTACAGTGTACTCGATGCTACAGGTTTGTGTCACCACATCTGGTTAACATTTCCTTTTATATCTGAGGCTGGTGGGTGGAGGTGGGGTGTGAAACTGTTAGCTCTGAAGTGGATATTCTCCAAAGAAATTCTTTAGAAATTAAGCTCTGAAATAAAGATATTCACAGTGAAGGAAAAACCTAAGAGACTTCTTCACAGCTAGTAGGTCTGATCTGAAAAAAAAAAAATTAATAAAGAAAGCTCTCTGAAGAAAAAAAGAAATGATATCAGGAGATATGGACCATCAGAGATGAACAGATCCTGGGAAAAGCAAGGATTCCTCGAGCAACCTGGGCTAGTGATACCCGGCCTCAAAGAATCTTCAAATTTAAGAAAGATTCACAACATCAGCTTCCGGCCCTCACACACACACACACACAAATATACACATGTGTCCACACACATGAAGACACACCCACACAAATACATGCCACAAATGCACACACACACACACACACATACACATACACACACCACAGACATACATGAAGAAGAAAATAAAAAGAAAACTCAGCAAAAGTGATAAATAAGAAGAATCTTGACTGATCAAGACCAAGAAATGACTCAAATTACTGAAATCTAGAAGCAAAGAGTGAGAGTCAGGTTCAAAAGAAACTCCATTTCCCCAAAATTTTAGCAGTAGGAAAAAAGCCAGCACTCCTCAGGAACTTGTGAAGCTGAGTCCCCTCTACCAAAAAAAACCAAAAAAACAAAACAAGACAAAACAAAACAAAAAACATTTCCCTTATCACTGGTTGGAGGGACAAATGGCTATTTGTGATGCCTATTAGCACGCCAAAGTGCATTCTGGGCTCCAGGCTCCCTTGGTATCACCAGTACCTAGCTCTTCTCCTCTCCCCCATCCTCCTCTCCCAGCTCATGGCTTCCCTCCCCACAGTTGCTCATTCTCCTTATATCCCTGCTGTTGGCTGTCCTCACTCTTTGTATTTCTCTCTCTGCCTCCCCAGGCTCTCCCTCTGTTCTGTTCTTCCCTCTCTCTCTCTCTCTCTCCACTCTGCTCTTGTTTCTCTCATGGCCAGGGCCAGCCTGCTGGCCATGCTTCGTCTACTTCTTCCTCTCTCTGCTCTGGACTCTTCCAGATGCCTCTGTCTCTTCTCTCCCTATATCTACAATAAAAAAAATCTTCCCCTTAACTACACCACGGAGTAGTTGTATATATAGTTTATACAATGAGGAGACATCATCAACCTTTTAGAAATAAGATTGTAAGAAAATACTATGAACTGTTATAATTAATTCTAGAAACACAGAATATACAAATTTCAAGAACAAGTGGAAGATTGGAAAAGACCTTTTATAACAGATCAAATCAACAATGTAAATAACCTTCCAGCAAAGAAAAAGACAGGATTAGATAGTATCTGAAGTGGGAAAAAATTTATGCTGATTCTTATTTGGTTTTCCAAGTAAGCAGGCTAGTCCCTAGATTAAGACTCAGGCCCACAGTAATGCCCCATCCCAGACACAGCTGCACATGAGGATCTTCACCAGTTGCATAGAGCATCTACAGTTCTTCTGGCTTCATATTTCACTAGAACAACTAACAGACTGAGGAACTTGCACCCTTATAATATTATAGTATATTGCAGATGAACTGCACATGAGAGGGCAGACAGAGCAAGGGATGGGGGCCCAATGCTTTCATCCCCTTCCCAGGGTGCCTCCTTCTACAGCAATCTGTCCACCAGAGTCTCTCTTAGCTCATGAGGTTTTCTGATCCAGGTTCATTACACTATCATGATAGATGAAGTCAATAGACCTTGGGGATTCAGTTGATCTGTCTTAGAGATGACAGCCCCAATCCTCTGACCCTAATAGTTTATTCCTGGAGCAACCAGCTCCCATCCTGAGGCAAGCTACAGCCTAATGCCAAGAGTCACTGTGTTAGGATAAACTCATGGGGAAGTCAAAAGCAACTAGTTATGAATGATGGAAGCTATGTCTATCATCAGGCTTTCAAAGAGTTTGGGGATCTCTGAGCCAGGGACCAGGAACAGTGTATGTAAACACACATATAAACATACATACCACCCCCAGCTCCAGCAAACAGTGGAAGAGGGAACACTCTCTAACTCATTCCATTACTTGGACCCAAAACCAGAGAAAAACATCACGAGCAAACTACAGACCAATACCATTTACCAATACAAATGCAAAACCTTTAACAGTACTTAATAGTTCTGGGTTAACAGAATCCAGAAAAACATTTAAACATTTTGTATCAATCGACGGTTGGATTTATCTCAGGAGAGCAGATGATCCTTACAACACAACATATGGCCACACTGAAGGTAGAAAAGATTGATTATTAGATATTGATTTATGGTTTTATTTGTGACGGCACTGCTTGTACTTCTTAATATGACATTACTTCACCTTGTTACCTAGACAGAGCAACCCAGACAGGGGCCAATGCCAATGAAAACTTCCAGCCCCAACGTGGTTATTGCCAACTGTAATATACACCTTGAAAAACAAAAAGCTTAATGCCATGTCCTGCTTGCCTGCCTGTTCGCCTCACCTTGCAGTTTTAGAGTATACAATAAATGCTCCTGGCTTCTGCCCACTGCTGAGCACATCCCACAACTCCCTTCGGTGATCATCCCAACTGAACTAGACAAGGCATTGGATAAGGACACTTGATAAATGAGGAGAAGAGGAGTAGTTCCTAGTTCCTCAGTATGATAGACACGTCCTATTCAACAGTGAATAACCTCCTTGGGCTACAAGAAGATAAGGCTGTCTGCATCGCCTCTCTCACTCCATGTAGGCATGGAAGTGCTAATGAGAGCAACCAAGCAAAAACGAAAACTAAGTTAAAGAAGAACAGGGGAAGAAAGGAGGTAAAAAAGAGAGAGGAAAGAAGGGAAGGAGATAGAGAAGAAGGGGGGAAAATCATCCATTGAAGTTACAAAGGAAAAAAAAATAAACGTTCTGTTCTTTAGAGACGTTACACACAGTGTTACATAGAGAAAATGCTAACGAGCCTGCAGAAGAAAGTGCTAACTCAAGCTTAGACTCTCAGACAAGTTGAAGGAAACAAGATGAATGCACAAGAAAAAAAAAATTCTTGTTTCTATTTACTAGTAATGAACAGTCTTAAAAATCCAATTCCATTTACAAGAGCATCAGAAAGTAAAATACTTAAGAATAAATTAAGCTGAGAGAGCATAAGACTTGTACACAAAATATTGTAAACCATGGCTTTAACAAAGCAAGAAGAGAAGAGAAGAAAAGAAGGCTAAGACCAAAAGAACAAAGGATAACCCTGTATTCACAGACTGAGAGAGCAAACACCATCACAGCAAAAATGCCCCAAAGTTGGTCTTCAGCTCAAAACCCAGCTGCCTTGAACAGGCTGGTTCTAGGAATGGTGAATGGAAAAACTGTGTGGGGAAGGAATTGAGTTGGCAGGCCCACGCTTCCTGATATCAACACTTTCTGCAGCTTGTCATTCATCATCAGCATAGATCAAAACTGAGAAAAGCACAGGCAGAGTCTGGAAACACTCCATGCACCGTGGCTGATGGACATCATGTTAGCTTCACTCACGATTTTCACCAAATGTGCTTAACTAACATTCCCAGTTCAGAGGCATGAAATTGGGTTTGAACCTCGAGTGCCATTCACAGAATGGTCAGTGCCTGTGATGGGGAGTGATGGCACAAACAACAGACTCTGAGAATAAACAGAAGCCGAAGCCATGAGTCATCACTTAACAGTGCATGCTGGGACAAGGAGTGAAAGGAAGCATTGCCAAATCATATCCTGAACATAGAGAGTAGTCCTTACAATGCAACAAATGACAAACCACATAAATAAGAGGCTAAATACAGTCCTAATAAATAAAAGTGAGTCCTGAAAGGACATTTCCGCAAAGAAACAGATAGCCAAAGGCTTCGTTAAAAGATTCCCCACATTAATACTCAGAAAAATGAAAACCAAATGCTCAATGGGCTTCTGTTTCCCATGCCATACACTTTTCATTCTACACCAAAAACAAAGTAGAAAATAATGTGAGCCAAGAGAGGAGAAAACTGAAACCTTTGCCCAATGGTGGTGAGTGGGGCAGAGCATATTGGAAAGCAGATCGGCAGCTTACTTCTCACAAAGCCAAATGTCCAGTGTCTATATGATCCTTCAGTTTCACTCCTAGAACATATAAATATGTTCATACCCTGTCTCCCCTCCACCCCCCAAAATGTACAGGGCCAGTGCGATGGCTTAGCAGGCGAGGATGCTTGCTGTCAGGGTTGATGAGCTGAGTTGGAGTCCTGAAACCCCCGTGGTGGAGGGAGAGGACTGACTCCCACATGTCCTCAGACCTCCACACAGAGGCACACACATTAAACATGTAAATGTAAAACAAAACATGTAAAAAGGTTCACAATGTCATCATAACCGCAAAGTCCATTCAACTGATTAACAAATACATGTGACGAGGTAATTCCCTACCATGGAGTCTTATTTGCCCATGTAAGGAATGATATATGTTACAACAGGCAGGAACCTTGAAAACAGTAGGCTAAGCAAAGCGTATGTGATTCCATTCGTATGAACTGTCCAGACTCTGCTAATCCAGACACACAAAAAGAGCAGCAGTTGCCAGGGGCAGCAGGGAGTAGGCAATGGAGAGCGACAGCTTAATAAGTGCAGGAATTATTTTGGGAGTGACAAAATGTTCTGGAATTAGTACAGACATTTTGAGTGTGGTAAAGGGCACTCAGAAATATGGTTAAACTTGTGTGTTACTGTAATATTTTAAACCCATGAGATTAATAAAGAATTATTTCTAATTGTAGAGGAGACACAGAAGTCAAGTGTCTTGCCTCAAATCAGGTTAAGACTAAATCTGATCCTGGATCCCAGAGTTCTTCCTTCTAACCCCTAAACTGTAAACATTGTCCATATAAAAATGGAGTCATGCTAGGTGGGATGGTGCATGCTTGTTAATCCCAGAACTACGGAGACTCTGGCCAGAGGAATGCCATGAACTTGAGCACAGCTTGGGCTACATACTGAGTACAAGGTTAGCCAGGTCTTAAAAATAATAAAGGGGCAGGGAGGGGAGGGAAGAGAAGAGAAGGGGTCGTAATCAAACTAGCCAAGAGTCGGGAGGTACCCTGCACACGTGCCAATCATAAAACTATCTCCAGGAATGCTAAGAGCCCTTTTCTTCTGTTTGCTTTCTGAGGCAGGCTCTTGTGTTGTAGCCTTGTTTGCCTTCTAACATGCTATATCTTCTGCCTCAGCCTCCAGAATGCTTGGATTACTTACGCACATGCGCTCCACACACTGCCTCTGCTACGGAAGTCACCAGCACAGTCCTCTAGCAAACTGCAGTCAACCCCTGCAACAAATCGCTGTCAGCCCCAAGCTCTGCTTCAAAACCCAAGGCTGTGGACTTCTGCCCTTAGAAGTGTCCTGCCTCAATCTTCTTTGAGATTGATGTGCCTGGTGTCCACACATGCACAGCCCAGACGCTAACTCTTTAGACTAGCAGTTCTCAACGACTCTTTCACAGGAGTCACCTAAGACCACCTGGAAACACATATGTTTACATTATGATTCATAACAGTAGCAAAACTATAGTTGTGAAGTAGCAATAATTTTATGGTTGGGGGTCATCACAGAATGAGGAACTATATTAAAGGGTCGTAGCACTAGGAAGGTTGAGAACCACTGCATTAGACAGTCAGTCCTCTCTTTTAGGCTGGCAATACACAATGAGATTTGTTCCTAAGTCCCTGTGGGTGGGTGTGGAGGACCCACGTTGGACTCCTGGGGTGTCTAAGGGCAGCTGCAGCGCAGTTCCATCCCTGACACACACCTCTCAGACTACACAACAGCCACGGCCACCACCACGGCCACGAGGGGGCGCGCGTCGCCCGGGCACGGCTCCTCTCAACGCTCTAGCCAACCGCCCAGCGGCGCAGATCCAATCCGAGAGCGCGATGGGAACCGGGCGAGCGGAAGGAGCCGCCTGGGTGTCGCCCTAGTGCACCCTGGGGCGGAGTTTGGCTCGCTCACTTGCTCCTTTAGAACCAAAGGTTCGTAGTAAAGCCAGCAAGACGGTTGAAGCGACAGCAGAACTCAAGAGGTTCAGATAAAAACTTTCGTACAACAGTCCCAATCTTTTTTTTTTTTTTAAATAAATGTTTAGAAGCTGCCCGCAGCAAAAGAGAAGCTCTGTTATTCTGACTTCTATCTAATTTTTTGATAATTTGTTCCTTGTCATTCTCCTTTGGTTAATTTCTATCTTTTAAAAGTTTGCTGTTCTAATATTTCTTGAGCACTGACTTATTTTCTATGTGTGTCCAGTAAATCTTGCTGATTCAATATTGCTTCAGCCTAGGGACCTGACCAGAGTGCCCCCGCTCTCACCTTTAGTGTGTTGACATCAGTCTAGGGAGCCGCAAGCGACTTGCCTCTCTCTAGATCTGTAGGGGTCAGCAGAAAATTTCCCCAGTAAGAGATACTGCCTCCGGGAAGGCAGGGGAGAGACAGAGCAGCTTCCCTTACGTTACTAGTGAGTTTATGAATAATAGTCTTTATCTTGAGTCATTACTACACTTAATAATAGTATTGTTTTAATAATAAAGATTAAAGCTGGCTCTGGTGGTATACACCTGGTGTCCTAGTATTTGGGAAGTCAAGGCCAGCCTTGACTACATTGGAATTTTGAAGCCAGGATGCCCTAGGTGAGACCCTGTCTCAACAAAACAAAACAAAACAAAACAAAACAAAACAAAATGGGCAGGAGAGATGACTCCACTGTTAGAAGTCTTCCAGAGGACCCTAGTTCAGTTCACAGCATCCATGTATGGTGGCTTACACCAGGAAATCTGATGCCCTCTTCTGGCTTCCTTGGAAATGTGCACATTTGTCACACACACACACACACACACACACACACACACCAGATGAAACCTAACTGCTGTTGACTCGTTGGATGACCTTGGACAAATTCCAGAGCTAACAAGAGCATCTCCATACTTCAGTGGCTATAGTCAAATGAGATAGGCTGTTCCTGCTATTATTATATCGAGCTCTAGTTTTCTTTGCTCCTTCCTGACACCTTACCATTCTGGGTCAGAATAGTCTCTCTTTTCTTTGAGTTCCCGGAAGCACTTTCTCCATCACTGGTTAGGCGTCACTACTCCATCGATGGTGAAACGTTAGGCATCACTGCATATTGCCTGCTCTTTAAATACAATATGAACTCCTGGGGGAAAACAAATACACAACCTGCATTTTGGCTCTTTATATGACTGAGGTCGTTACCCTTGTCTGAGACTTCAAGATGTAGGTTGTTTTGTCTAACCCGGGTCAACTGTATGCTTAACTCAACAGCTAGGGACTAGGGGTGGTGTGGAAGGGAGATTGGGAATAGAAGAAACTCCAGAAGTAGACGAAATTAAAACTATAACAAAACCCTCCAAGCCCCTTCTCACCAGAGCACTGAGAGTACTCTGTCATCTCATCTGCCTTTCTCACAATACTAGCCCCAGGGGATCTGGTGTGGAGGGTCAAGGTGGAACCAGAAAGTCCTCTCCACATACACAGCGTGCCCAGGAATGTGGAGACGGCTAATTACAGGAATGGGAACAGCAGACTCAAGAATTATCACTCCCAGCCTGTCTCCTTGATTCCAATCTAGGGATAAGTGCCCTGGAATCCAAGGAGTTGGGGTGGGCGGCAAGGGAGGGGCGGGATCGAGGGGCGGGGCGACGATGCTCCGCCCCGGGAGGCCCGCCCAGCACCGCTACTCAGGCGGTGCGTTCATTTAGGGCTCAGCTCCTGGGAGGTGGAGTGTGTGCCTGCCCTAGGTTCGAAGGCAGGAGGCGATATGAGGCGGGCTCCAGCATTCCTGAGCGCAGATGAGGTGCAGGACCACCTCCGCAGCTCCAGCCTCCTCATCCCGCCCCTGGAGGCCGCACTGGCCAACTTCTCCAAAGGTCCGGATGGAGGGGTCATGCAGCCGGTGCGCACAGTGGTGCCTGTGGCCAAACACCGAGGGTGAGTGTAAGGGACCAGAAAGGGATCGGGGAAAGTGGAGAGAAAGGCGCGAAGGAACGCAGAGGGAAGCTATAGGAGAAGGGAGGAGAGGGCTTGTTTGATCTCTGCTAATGACAGCTGCTGCTTAAGGGGCACGAACCCACCGGGCCGCTGCCAAGAAGGCGCTTTTCAGGTGCCACATTCTGTAATTCAACTCGCTGTCCTTGGCAAGGGAGGTACCAAAGCTGTCGCTCTGCTAGTTGAAAACTGAAAGATAGAGCGACTTGGCTGAAGCTTACAGAGCCAAGAAGTGGCGGGGTTGTGATGGCTTTCTGGTCCAGAGCCAGGCCATGAGTTCTGCCTCAGAGAAGGGCAGAAGGGCAGAGGAGTGAGCGGAGAAGTAATGGAGAAGGGAAGATGAACGGGACTTCATTAAACACTCAGCATTGAGTGGAAGGAGTTGAAATTGATCTCTCTCTCTCTCTCTCTCTCTCTCTCTCTCTCTCTCTCTCTCTCAGCTTCCTGGGAGTCATGCCAGCCTACAGTGCCGCTGAAGATGCACTCACCACCAAGTTAGTCACCTTCTATGAGGGCCACAACAACACCTCGGTCCCCTCCCATCAGGCATCAGTGCTTCTCTTTGATCCCAGCAATGGCTCCCTGCTGGCGGTGAGCAGTCTCTTCTCCTCTGGGGCAGAGAGGGTAGAGTAAATCTCCCCTGGAATAGAGTGTCCCTTGGGCCCAGAATTAAGCCTAAAAGCTAGTGAGAAGTAATATGATCACAAGCAACCAGACAGGAAACATCAATGGTGATCTATGACAGCATCTGTTTCTAGGGCCACTTGTGCCTACAGCAGAGGCGAGAGCATGCGGCTGTAGAAATGGCGATCCTGCTATTCATGCCTATGTTCTGGTCACACACTCAGATACACCAAATGCAAAGCTTGAACCAAAGCAGTAGCTGAAGAAACGTTTATTCACAGAAGCCCTCCCCGTATGGAGCAGAAGACACAGTAACCTGTGGGTGTCTTCCTGACATGTATCTTTATCATCTAGCAAGGTGTGAAAGGAGCAGTAGCTCACATTTACTGAGAGACTGGGGAGCAGGGAGATGTGATATTGTTATCCCCACTCCAGGGATGGGGAGTGAGTCACACAACAGCTGTGCTCAACTGAACCCCCTAAGAAGCAAGGCTGGACTTCCAACTCCTTCAGTCTAAGCCAATGGTGGATCCAGTCCAAGACTGAGTTCTAACGAATTATCTGTTTGTTTGCTTGCTTGCTATGCGTCCCAGGCCAGACACACACACGCATGCACACGCACACACTCGAGATCCTCCTGCCTCAGCCTGCCAAGTGCTCAGTATGAACTGGGCTATTTCCTGTTAAATTTTGTTGAGATCCCTGAGGCTCAGGTGAGACCCTTGGTTTGAGGTCACACAGCCGGTAAGTGGGATCTCTCCTAGAGCCACTTGATTGACACTAGTGTTGATACTCTTACCTCCTAGAGTCCTTCAAACTGGCTCTCAGACTCCCACCCCCTTTCCTTCTCTCCTGAATGTCTGAATCCCCTAAGAAATCCAGCTGTTTATTACCCCACTAGAGATGAGTGTCTAGCTCATCCCGGGGCAGTAACAGCTGTGCTGCCTACAACAAAGAGTCCCCACTTTCACACTAGATGGTGGGGCTCTGGGGTTTTGCTGAGTGCTCTGTAGCTACAGGACTCAGCTTCTCCCCTGTAAAATGGGAATAAAAACACTTGCCTTTTGAGTCTCAGACAAGATGAGTAAAGGGGTTGACAAAATGCTCAGTCCTCCCTGGACATCAGAACCTCCTAGGAGCTGTGGAAGCCAAGGATAATTTAATTCCTACCTAGGGATTCCATTTTCTTGGTTTTCCCTGTACCAGTATGAGTTTGAAGAGCACTGAACTACACACCCCAAGCCAGAGAGTCAGCCTGAGTCATCCTCAAGGTGATGTCTGGGGACAGTGTTTTGCCAAAGTTCATGAGATGGGAAGTGATGTTCATATCCCTGAAGTTCACCCCAGCTTGGAGATCTGTTATGTTTGAGTGCTTACTGTATGCACTGGCTTCCCTATGTAGCTATGTCTAATGCACTCAGTGCCCTCTGTACTGTTGGCATCATTTATTCGTTTTTACAGGTTGAAGAATCCAGGGCATAGCTATTAGTGATCAAAGTCAAGTAGTTCATAAGTGAGGAATGAGATCTGAGTGTGACCCTGAGCCCTGTATTCACTGTGGTTTCTA
Source organism: Rhynchomys soricoides (assembly GCA_019843965.1). Lineage (NCBI taxonomy): Eukaryota > Metazoa > Chordata > Mammalia > Rodentia > Muridae > Rhynchomys > Rhynchomys soricoides. The sequence goes on from JADRCH010000042.1 coordinate 6,464,690, forward strand.
CAGAGCTGCCTTTCTGAGTTTCAGTCCTAGGAGGGCACCTTCCTCACTGTCTCTCCTTCCTCCAAGGTCATGGATGGAAATGTCATAACTGCAAAGAGAACAGCAGCCGTGTCTGCCATCGCCACGAAGGTAAGGCCAGAGGAGAGGGGAGGAGTACAGAACTTCTTGGTCTGCCTTTGCCTGTAGCTGGAATGCCACATACCAAATATGAGTTACTAAGTGGGCACAGTAATTCACAAAATTACTGAATATGTGCCACATAATTCCAAATACCTCATAGGCACAATTCCCAATTTTCCTGTCTCAAAAAAGAGAGTGGAAAGTGATAGAGACACCAGATGTCAACATCTGTCCTTCACACATACACACATGAGTGCATGAACATCTACACAAATACACAATAATGAAACATAGAATGCGGTTTGACATTTAAAAGAATTAAATAGCTCTTTAATGCACTATATACTAAATATTATGTACTATGTACTAAGTATTAATAAATGTTACTACACATTTAACTATCTTATAATTTTAATTAATTAGTAAATAATTGATAGTCTGTTTACAGTTTGTTTTTTTAAAAAAAACCACCCTTCAAAACCCACTTTGTGTGTTAGGAGGATGAAATGAAGCAAAATGAAAAATACAGGAATGGAAGTGACTTTTTCTTTTAAAATGGAATCTCACTATGTTGCCCAGTTTGGACTTGGATATTTGGTTTCAAATGGTTCACTTGCTTCAGCTTCCCACATAGCAAGGTTTACAGGCACATACTGCTATTTCTGACTAAAGAGATGACATTTCAATGGCTTCAGAAATGACCTCCGTGACACCGGAGAGAGATCTGAAATCAGTGAGTGAAACACTGGAGGACCATGCAGCAGAAGGTCAAGCAAGCAGTGCTGGCGATGTGCTCAGCAGTGTGGAGGGACCCCACGAGAAAGATGGAGGAGTTGGAGAGGTATAGCCAAGGAAAGGAAGTGTAGAATGGGGTATTCAGCTCGTCCACACCTGCAATCTCAGCACTTGGGGCTGAGGCAGGAGGATTGCCCCGAGTTATAGGTCAGCCTGGACTATAGGATGAGACCGTATATCAAAAGACAAAGTAGAGGAAAATAGGGCTCTGTGGGAATGGTTGCAATTTGTTTTATTATTTTAAGATAGATAAGGGCTTGGGATGCTGATTTTCCTATGCATAGTGAGAGTGCCGTGGCCCCAAAGAGGGTTGGCATAGCAGATCAAGTGTTTAGATTGTTTATGTGATAGATAGCTCCTGAGGAACACTTAAGGTTGACCGCTATCCTTCACAGGCACGCAGGCACATGTATTCACACACAAACACACACACACACACACACACACACACACACACACACGCACACACACACATGCAGAGGCACATACCAGCAGGAGCATATATCACATAGAGAGGGTCCTTGTCCAGACCAAATGAGATCATGAGAGTTAAGTACTAGCACACAGTAGGTGCTCAATGACCGCTCCTTCCTTCCTGACCCTCTCTATAGAGAGCAAACAGAAACAAATTGACATCTCCATGATGCTCACCAGCTCTTGACGGTAGCTAAAGCCTCCTGGCTACCTGAAAACTCTGACCTTCACCACCCTGTTTCTCTTAGTTTTTGAAACCCCCAGGCAGTGATGTGCTGTGTATCCTTGGGGCTGGGGTCCAGGCGTACAGCCACTATGAGATCTTCACAGAACAGTTCTCCTTCAAGGAGGTGAGTGACAGTGGGGCCCGGGAGCAGGGAGATGGGCCTCTAGGTACAGACTAAACAGTGGGGCCGAGTCTGGCATGGTTCATCCTTACCTTTATGACTTCCCCAGAGGGACTGTGAGGCCTGATTACCTGTTTTCAGACTCATGGCTCCCAGGACACACACCTGGGGATGCCACCAGCCACCCAAGTGATTCTGTCACACTCCTTGGCTATCAGCTGCACTTCCAGCCCCTCCCTATGATTCTCTTAAAAGACTCTGGGAGTCTATGAATTTAAGGCTATGGATCCTGAATGAGGTGGGGGGTGAGGCCTGGTGAGCAGAAGGCACAGCCTCTTCCCACCGCCAGCAGCAGATCTTGCCACCTTCCCTCTCTGTGACCCTTACTTCACTGGAAATGTTTAATTTTATATATATATATTTTTTCATTTTAATGTATGCCTGTGTGAGGGGTAGAACCAATGAAAGTCTGGATTTTTATGATAAAAAATCATACTGCTATTTTGAGTAATATAGACTGTGAAGAAGAAGAAAAAGAAAACTAGCTATTTACCTTTCTTTAAGACAGGCAAGTAGTTTCCAAGCTTCCCTCATCTGCATGGTACAGCAGCTTTATCCCTGTTGGCTGTGTGCAGCTGAGTATTCTGTGTATTCATCGACAGCTCCAATATCACAGTTCCAGATTATGTAAATGTTGCATAATATTTGCACTGTTTTCTATCAGGAAAGATGACACAGCTAGCCAGTGACTTATTACTGGGTACATTGAGCCATCTACCCTGCTTGATGAGGGTACATATAAAGCTCATGTTTCTATTTACCACATTTCCTGATGAGAGAGGCTTTGGGCCTTGTTTACTTGAGGGCTGGTGGTTAGTAAACTCACAAGAGCTCAGCACTCAACACCGCCAACACCCACCTCTGCCACAGCACCCCCCAGGGTTCTGACTGTGGCTTCCACAGTTGGTATTTTTATCCGCTTTTACCTAAAAAATATTTGCTCTTTAATCCTTCCTTAGGCTTCATTTTTTTTGTCTTCCATGACAAAACACTCCATGAATCTTGTCCTGGTTGCAACTCCGATACAGGGTTTCAAACATAGGGCTAAGTTCCACACTGTCTTTACCCATTTCACAGATGGGGAACCTGAGGCTGAATGAGGAAAATCATTGCAGAAATAATACAAACTAAAGGAAGGATTGAAGCCAAGCCCACATGGCTCCAGAACCTTTTGAGGCTGTGTCCTGGGCTAAAACTGGAAAGTGTCCACCTTGTTTAGGTGGGGGAGGCATTTTTATTTGTCTGAGCAGATATCTGTTCCAGTTAATGCTGTATCCTTGATCAAATGTCCATTGTTTAAAGACATCATTGACAGCATCAGAGCAGTGTGGGTGGGTGTGGCGTCTGCAGGGAAGAAATACACCAGCAACCCTCTTGTCACCCACTCTAAGGTGAGAATGTGGAACCGCACCAGGGAAAACGCTGAGAAGTTTGCAAGCTCAGTGCAAGGAGATGTTCGGGTCTGTTCATCAGTGCAGGAGGCTGTGACAGGTGCTGATGTCATCATCACAGTCACCATGGCAACGGAGCCCATTTTATTTGGTGAATGGGTGAAGCCAGGAGCTCACATCAATGGTAAGTCACGCTCCTGGACTAGATCCAGGCTCCATTTGTAAAAGTGCTTTCTCCATCACGCACGATACCCACATGCTCTGGGTTTTCTCTGAGTCAGGGTCTCACTATATATCCTGGCTAGCTTTAAAATTGCTATCCTCCTGCCTCAGTCTCTTGAGTGCTTACATTATAGGTATCTATCCCCACTTCTTTGTACACCTCCTTTTTAAGGGTATCTGTATGAACCTACACTCAAGAAGTGTATGCAGGATGACAAAGTGTTGGAGGCTAGCCTGGGCTACACAGACAGAGAACTTGTCTCAACAAAGCCAATGACGGAAGGATGGGTGTCCTGAAAAACTGTGTCTCAAATGTAAAATGGAAATTAAATGTAAATCTGGTGATTATTTCACTGCTGAACGTCCTGTGGGATGGAACGGTGCACAAAATTGTCGGCCACAACTTCCTTCTTAAATGTGACAAAATTCAAATCCTAACAGACCAGCAAATAATCCTTCATTTCGGTTTGTTTTATTTAATTTTTTGAGACAATGTCTCTCTGTGTGGCCCTTAAACTTTTAATTTTCCCTCCTATGCCCACCAAGATTTATAACAGGCCTGATCCATCACCCCAGGCTGAATAATTTGTTCTTAACATATAAAACTATAAACAATTTCCAGAAGTAATTACAGTACAAAATAAAAAAATTAAAAAAAAATAAATAAAGGATTTAATGTAGCATATGGTGGCTTTTAATATGTGTACTAGGGAGTGGGACGGGAGGGTATTCTAAACATGGGTACACTTGAGGCCTCTGAAGACCTTCAAATAACCTTAGAGATTACAGCAAAGATGGACTGTATAAAACACTTTACAATTGCAGGTGCTGTCCTGAATTCTATATGTGTATGTGTACATGCGTATGAACCCATAAGTGTTTGTATGTATGTATGTGTTGATGTTGGATGTCTTTCACAGTGACTCTCCACCTTATTTTTGAGACAGTTCTCTCATTGAATCCAGCACTTACTAATTAGCTAGACTGGCTAGCCAGAGAACTCCAGGGATCATCTATTTCTGTCTGCTACCCACCCACTCCACAGAGTCAGAAATATGCATAACCACGACCACATTTTTATATGGATGCTGGGTATGACTCCACAGCAAGTACTTGACAGTTTAATCTATCTCCATAACTCTCTCGATTATGATATATGTAATATATATATAGTATATGTATATACATTATATGTCTAATGGATATATGTAAGATATAGTAACTAAATCCTTACAGCAATCTTATGAGATAGGAAATAATAATTATCATGACCCCTAATTTATAGGGGTGTAAACCAAGGCAAGGAGAGATTGAGTAACTTTCAAGAATCAGAGACTCTTGGAGCCAGAGTTGGGTTTGAACTGAGGTAGTCTGTTCTCAGAGCTTGGGCTCTTTGACAGTACTTACCATTATCCTCCCAAAAGAAGTCTGGCTTCTGACTGCCTGGCAGACAGACGGACAGCAGAGGATTGAATTTAGTCACAGTGCTCTTCCATGTAATGACAAGAACACGAAATCATCTCAGAAGCTGAGATCCCTACACAGAGAGGCAGATGAGAAGCAGGAATTAAGTCAAGAGATTATGTGTTCATTCATAAATCTTCACTGGATCTACACCACGTGCCAGCCATTGTAGCTGCTGAGAGATGCCACAGGAAACGGCATGGCTTTCCTGTTGGCTTTATTCTAGTGAAGGAAGATAAACCAAACAAGGAAAGACTTAGGTAGCTGCTGCTTGTAGGGAGCCTGTGCCGCTTACAGGACACTTGTAAGAGCCTGCTGGTAGAAGCAGAAGGGAGAAGTTGAGGTAGATCCTTTTGATCCTCCTACCGGAAAGGGCCCCTGGAGGGTGAACACAACCATTTGAAGACTAGGCCAAAGTGAGGTCAAGGCCTCAGTCTGCCGGCAACTGAAGTCATGACACAGGTCCAGGAAGAAGCTAAGAGGTAGCTGAGGTGGCAGGTAAAAGGTGGATCCAGGTGTGCTTCTTGGAATCAAAACTGTCTGGAAGAACTTGAGAAATCCAGAGGGACAGTTCTTGATGAGATGTGTTCCCTGGGGCAGAACTGCAGCTGCAGCTGACTGACTTGGGTTTGGTTGGGTTTTTCAAACTTAATACAACACACTGAGAATCCGCCCAAGGTTAGGCTGGTTCTCTGTTTAAAGTTTCCCATGAAATCCATGTTTACTGGGCTATGCTCTCATCTAGTCTCAAGGGTCATCTTCCAGGTTCATGTGGTAGCAGGCTTCAATCCCTCACACTATAGGACAGGGGAACTTGAGGGTGCTCTCAGTTCCTAAAGACCTTTCACAGTCCTTGCTATGGGGACCCACCATCTCCAAAGAAAGCTACAATGAGATTTTTATACTTATTATCTATCTATCTATCTATCTATCTATCCTCTATCTGTATATATGTATATATTTATGTATATATATTATATATCATATATCATATATCATATATATTATATATTTCTAGAAAGGGATAGCATGATATGGCATCAAGATACTTCTTTTTGTATTCCCTTGATCTAAGACAAAGTTGTTTTATGTGTTAACAAACCCTCAAAATGTGCTTTATTAGCATGTGTCCCAGTGATAACAGTGGAACACCAAGGACAGGTTTTACTTGCTCAAAGTGCTGCTAAAGGGCAGGCTGACTCTACCCACCCTACACCCCCCCACACACACACACACATATGTGTATCGCCCTTTCTTACTCCTGTCCCGAAATCCCGTTCATCCCAACAGTGCGCCTTTCAAGACCTTCATTGTTTCCAGCCCCACGGAAGCAAGGCCAAGTTCTGATCTGGGTCAGACTGCTGACTTGCTGTTTGGTCCACTTGCATATGTCTGAGTGACCTCACACAGCCCCTTGAGAACTCATCATGTGCTAGGCAGCAGCTGTCTATGGGAAAGCAGGGGAGGGGGTAGCCCTGGTAACTGGAGGCTTTTTCCTACTAGCCTATGACTTATTTATGAGCTCCATTAGTGAGTATGTTTGTTCTATAGACTTCTCTCCTCCCCCCTACAGCCTTCAAGGTGAGCATTGTTACACTGCGCTCTGGAAACCAGAGCTCAGAACCACAGGAAGGAGAACATAAGAAGGCATATAAATGCTGCCTTGTATTTGGACAAAACTTTAAAATATTTTCAAAGACTAGCTAGCTACCCGGGGGCTGACTCCAGCCAGCAGACTGCTTTGTTTGGACCACAGAGAAATCAAGGAAAACGTATGCAAATAGATTTCCTGCTCTTCTTCATAAATAGTAGGGATGGAGGGCAGTCTGAAAACAGTGCATGTGTACTCATAGGTATTAGCCACTAGCTGGAGCTGGATAATGCCTGTCCCCTGGAGAGGTACACACTTCTGTGTGCCCAGGACTGCAACATTCCCAGTCCAGATGTTGGCTTTGTTTCTGTTCATTTCTTCCTGCCTTTGCAGGCATTTGGTTGCAGCCTATGCATCATCCTATGTCCTTGAAGCAGAAGGCATGATACATTGGATTTATTGCTCCAGTCTCAGCGAAGGGGCAAGGTCAAGGCTTAATAACAGTTTGTGTTTTGTGGGATGTTTGGCGGGTTTTTTTCCTCCTCCCAATCTTCCCCTTCATCTTTCTTATCTGACTCTTCCTGATCTTCTTTTTAAAAATGCATGTGTGCGTGCACATACATGCCACAACACACACACAAGCACACACACACACACACGCACACACACACACCCGAAGTCAGAGGACAAACTCAGCTGTGGGTTCTGGCTCCCACTTTGTTGGGACAGCATTTCTTGTTGTTCACCTGTGTGTTCTCCAGGCTCGCTGGCCCTTGATGTTCCAGGGATTCTCCTGGTCCTGCCTTGCATCTTACATAGGCCTCTGGGATTATGATGTACATTATGGCATTTGGCTTTCTGTAGATTCTGGAGATTCAGGTGGTCATGTTTGCATGACAGGTGCTTCACTCACTAGGTCATCTCCCCATCATCAGTTTTCTTGGTGTCAGGGCAATCTCGAGGCCAGGTTTCCTTTTTCTCCCACCCCCCTCCCTGGAACTATTGGGACTGAGTTTAGGGGCTCACACATGCAGGGCAGATGCTGTGCTGCTGAGCTAGTCACAGCCTTCCCAGCCTTAACACGAGCTCTCCTTCATGATAAGAGAAAACACAGTTTCAGGTCAGGAACAGGAGTGGCTGAGGAGCAAGACAAAGGAAGATGAGGAGCAGTGGGTTCCTTTGTGTGGTTTCTACAATTAGCTGTCACTGACAGCCAGGGGAGACCCTTGAGCAAAAGCCTCGGTCTCTCTAGGACCCAGACTGGCTGATAAGTTGAGTCCTTCCCTTGACACAGCTCAATGTATGCATATGTGAATGGAATTAGATACCTAAGAGTATTGAGGTCCATAAATAGCATGTATAGAAAATATAACACCGAGAGTATTTACCTTATAAGTGAATGTTGGGCTGGAGGTACCGCTCAACGGTTAAGACAGTGTACTACTCTTGCAGAGGATCCAAGCTCCGCCCCTTCCATCCATGTTGGGTGGCCCACAGTTGCCTATAATTCCAGTTAAAGAGCATCTGACACCTCTGGCCTCCTTAAGCACCTACCTTTACATCCACATACCCATACAGGACACACACACACACACACACACACACACACACACACACACACACAAACACACAAATAAAAATAAATAGTTTTTTTAAAAAATGAGTGCTGTTAAGTGACCATAAGAACTTACAGAAATGAAGGAGGGGGTGAGATAGAAAAGAAGAGCTCAGGTAATGGCTTAGTCCATAAAATGCTCGCCATGTGAGCATCAGGGTCTGAGTTTAATCCCCAAACATGGAGATGTGCCCCTGTAAGCCCAATGCTGGGAAGGTGGAAATGGAACAATCCCCAGGGCTTGCTTGCCAACTAGCTGAGCCTGAGCAAAAAGCTGTGTGTCTCAGTGAGGGGCTCTGTCTCACAAAACAAAGTGGACAGCCATTTTGAGGAATGACACCCTTAACCTCTGACCTTCAGATGTACCTGCACAAATAGACAAGTGCATCTATATGCACATATGCACCTGCACACATACAAACAAATAATTTTTAAAAGAAAAGGGAAAATGGAAGGTGTTATTTTGAAAAATATATTCTATCTTACTTATTAAGAAGAGCTTGGTCTAGGTAGGAGATGAGAACCATTTTAGTCTAATTGTCCCTACTGGCCCCTGCTTGGCTCTTTCTACTAATGAGCCCTTGGAATTTCCCAGCCTCAGAGTCTGTTTTGTTATCTCATAGCTGTTGGAGCCAGCAGACCTGACTGGCGAGAACTGGATGATGAGCTCATGAAGCAAGCAGTGCTCTATGTGGACTCCCGGGAGGCTGCCCTGAAGGAATCAGGAGACGTTCTGTTGTCAGGGGTGAGCCTCTCACAACAGTGGAATCACTGGCTGGCCCTGACTCGGTTCCCAGGGTTTCACTGCCTTCCCCTCTGGACCTTGGTCACCTCACCTCCTAGTAAGGAAGACATTCCCAAACATCTTGCAGCATTTTAAATCCCATTCTAGAAAAACATAGCCATATGGCTATGCCATGTGTCTTCCTGTCCTTCTGCCTGGAGGGAGAATTGATATTTTTTTCTGGTTTGCTGTGCTATAATGCAGTAGGATGGGAAGCCTGTTGCAATCTGGAAACCTTAAGAAGACTGTGTATCCCCTGGCTGCCTGTCCCTACTTATAATCAGGTTATGGAAGCAAGCAGAGGCTGCCAAAGTGCATGGCCAGATAATAGCATACCAATTTCTTCACAGACAGGGATCTGGCAGGAAGCCACCCATACACAATGATCTCTGTGTTTATGGCATCGAAAACACAGGTGCTGTCCCCCAAAGGTATCAGAGGGCATCTTCTAGTTCACACATGGTCTTTTTAAAAATCAATTTTATTCTCTCCTGTTCAGGGGTGTCCTATACTGGCTTCAGAAGCTAGTCCTGCATGGGATGATGGTTTCAGCCCTAGTTAGCATGCATTTGTTTCACAGGCTGACATCTTTGCTGAGCTTGGAGAAGTGGTTTCGGGAGCAAAGCCTGCACACTGTGAGAAGACCACGGTGTTCAAGTCTTTGGGTAAGACTCATGAATTGTTCCCTGGGCACAAATCCAACCAAAGTATAAGGCAGGGAAAGGAGAAATGAGTGGGTTACCAGGCTCTGTGGGTGAGTCGTTACAGAGTCCATCATTTGGATCAATCATTTACAAGTTTGGATGGAGTAGTTAAGCCTATGAACTCTGGAGCTGGACGATCCTGGATCACATTCCTTCTATATCAGGCACTGGATATGTGACCTGATGGCTCAGAGCCACAGTTTCTTCACCACCTGTCACCTTGAGTTCTTGTGACAGTCCAGTGAGATATACAAGGAGGGAAAATTGCACACTGCTGATGTTGTACTAAATCACTTGGTTAGACATAAATGAATTCAGAAGTCAGTATCCATTAGAGGAAGAAAGCAGGGACAAATCTGTTAACACTAAAGGGAAATGACAAAGATACCTGCCTTGAAGGAGATTGAGACAGGAGGTCACAGTCTGAGACCTTTCATTTCCCCCTTCCCTACCTCCCACTTAACAACAGGCAACCATGAGGAGTCCAAACTACATTGACTGAGATGGGTAGAAACTTGATGGGGGGTAGGCTCCAGTGGACAGCCTGCCCCTTGGATGAGCTCCCCCATTCTGCGATGTTTAAAGAAGCAGATGTATATGGGAACCAAAGTGATAATCAACTATTACACTTAATTTTTTTTTAATTATTAATGGTTACTAAGTGGATAATTACCAGGACTTTCCTTACTTCTTCATACTGAGCAGCAGAAACTTTTAATATTTGCCACAACTTTAAAAGTACTCTAGATGTCTGGATGTGGTGATACATGCCTTTAATCCCAACATTAAAAAGGCAGAGTCAGATCTCTATGAGTTCAAGGCTAGCCCGATCTTCATAGCAAGTTCCAGTGCAGCCAGGATTATACAGAGAGACCCTGTATCAAAACAAAACAAAGCAAAAAGCAAATGAAAAACCAAACAAGGAGTGTTCTGGCAGCAGTGTCACCACTACAGTGAAGCAGCATTTGCATCTCACAGCAGCAGCTGCACACATGAACTCCCAGGGCCATGACCCCAGGCATAAGGCCTGCACAAGATCAAGCCAATCGAAAGACCAGCATGAATGGAGGAATGGAGCTTATCACGTGCCACCCCCTAGCTTAGAAGCTGTTAGCAACTGATGGCAGATTTCGGGTTGAAAAGTCAGTGTTCTTCAGAGACGTGGTCTTTGAGAGGAAGCCATGCACATATAAGAATCACCAAGGAGATTTATTTTTTTAAAAAAATGCAGAAAGTTGAGAGAGAAAGAGGATGTGGAGATGGGAAGGAATTGAAAGCAAGGAAAGAGGGAACGAATTTGATCATATTGTAGGCATGTATGACATTAACATGTATGCATGTATGACATTAACATGTAGGCATGTATGACATTAACATGTAGGCATGTATGACATTAACATGTAGGCATGTATGA
>JADRCH010000042.1:6477911-6517317 GCA_019843965.1 Rhynchomys soricoides
CTCTCTCTCTCTCTCTCTCTCTCTCTCTCTCTCTCTCTCTCTCTCTCGTGTGTGTGTGTGTGTGTGTGTGTGTGTAGCCATGCTGGGGATCAAACCCAGAGCTTCACACATGCTAGGCAAACACACTTCCACTAAGCTGCATCCCTGGCACAGCTCATGACTTTAAGGCATTACAATTCAGTGGGTTTTGATGAAGTTTGTGCAACCAAGTCCAGAATGCTTCCATGCCCCAAAGAAACCTGATTCTCAACAGTGTCACCACCTTCTTCCCAGCAGTTTCTACTGCTACAGATTTGCCTCTTCAAGAACTTTCATATACATCCAATCACGTGTTATATAGCTTTGTGTGTGTGTTTTAAATGTTTAAAGAAGCACAGATAAGCTCTTGCTCTCGCTCTTCCCTTCCCCCTCCCCATTCCCTTCCCCCTCTCTCTCCACTTGTTCATGGCTGGCCTCTTCTCTACTCTTCCCTTCTTCTTCTTCTTCTTCTTCTTCTTCTTCTTCTTCTTCTTCTTCTTCTTCTTCTTCTTCTATCTCTCTCTCTCTCTCTCTCTCTCTCTCTCTCTCTCTCTCTGCCTTTCTCTGCCTCTACTACTGTTGGTCCCTTGCTGGCAGGTTCAGGTGAGAGGAGAGAACCCAGTCCAGCTGGGTCTGTCCAGGGCTGAGTGGGATGACTTCCCAAAAGAAACACACCAGGCCAGGAGTCTTGTCGAAGCAGGATCTCACTTTACTAAACTAGGCACTTGCTTATATAGAGAAGACAAGGAGGTGGGCACTTAGGTATGGAAGATATGACATAGGAGGCAGGGAAGGATGATGGAGGGTAACTGACAGGGCCAATGAGTTCATTTTATGCAGTGGTACCTAGGCAGGCAAGGGCTAATGCAGGGCATGCTGAGTCATCCCCGGGTGGAAGGGAGAGAGACAGGTCTCAAAAATTGAGCCAGGCTTAGGCTTTCCCACAAGGTTGCAGAAACTTGAGCCAGGCTCAGATTTGTCCTCAAGGCCCAAACCAGGGCCAAAATGGGGCTCAACATACTACCCTCTTAACTCCCCTCCCCATGCCCTTAATAAACTCTATTCTATACTAAGAAGAGGAGGAGGGGGAGGGGGAGGAGGGGGAGGAGGGGGAGGATCAGATAAGGGGGATCCTTTGATCATGGGTAATAGAAACCACAAAACTACAATGTGTGGGTCACTTGAGTCTAAGCAAGTTGATGATGGAAGGAATTATTGATTCCTCATAACTAAACCAAAAGGCTCCACCAGGAGAACATGTCTCATGACCAATAGGTCTTACAAAAGCATGAGAAGTCCCACATTTAGGGTCATGTCTCCCAATCTGGCATCCCCTCACTATGTAGATCGGGGTAGGATGTGGGGACAGTGTCTCAGGAAGTTTCTAGAGAACTAGAGAGGATCCTTCACAGTGAGGATGTGTGACAGAGGCAGGCTCAGGTCACAAAACCTGTGAATGCCTTCCTATGACAACTGCTTCTGTGCACATTATTGAGGACAAGTACAACTTCAGTTTATTCCACAACCAAACACAGTATTCGTAAACAAGTATCCTTTACTGTAACATATCCAAGAACCCCTACACTCTTGAATCCATTTACTGGGGAGGAATGAGTGAGTTTAAGCATCTGTATCCTGCATGAGCCCCTTGAAGTAACTTAAGATGTAAGTGAGAAATCAGCACAGTCAATGGTAAATTCTACTCGGTAGTAGTCTGTCTACAAAATTCCAATAAGACTTAGCTATTGGTTGGAGGTGATTTCAATTGAGGTTGCCTTTTAAAAGCATTTTTTAAAAATGCTGGCAAGATTTTAGAAAGAGGAAATTTATACATTGCTGGTAGGAAAGTAAACTATGGAATCCAGCTTGACAACCCTCCAAAAACTGAAAACAGAACTATCATGTGGCCTAGTCAACATACCACGCAGACCTGCACATCCATATTTATTGCTGCACTGTTCGCAATAACCAGGAAATAGGACCAGCCTGGATGTCCATCAACCATGGAACAAAAACGAAAATGTAGTGCATTACACAACTGAATTTTATTCAGCTGTAAAGAATGAAATTAAGACATTTTCAGGAATCAAAGATTGTTAAGCAAAATATACACACCTCACTCAAAAAGACTAGTATTCCATATTTTCTTCTTATATGCAAAATCTAGATTAAAGAGAGAGAGTGGAGAGAGAGAGAGAGAGAGTGTGTGTGTGTGTGTGTGTGTGTGTGTGCGTGCGTGCTTGATCAAAGCAGAAAGGGATCTGTGAGAAAAGGAAAAAGTTTAAAGAGATGGATAGAAAGAAACAATAGAGGATAATGGAATATGTGTGTGTGACTATTATACACAATTAAACATACATGCATGTATATGTATATATACATATTATGTATATAAATGTGTGTGTGTGTGTGTGTGTGTGTGTAGCTATTTCCTCTGAATTGAAATATTACCCATTGGTGAGAGGAGGGAGACTCAGAAGACTCCAGAAGCTATAGAGAATTTGCCACGCTTAGGAAGCATATAAAAGTTAAAAGATTCTCAAAACCCCCCTAAGCATTGCAAAAGCAGCACACAGCAGCTTAGGCAGGGAACGCCCAGGACGCACCATTTGTGAATCATCACTCCTGCTTAGGGCAGACTTTTTGCTGATACAGTTACCTTTGAAGTGCCCATACTCCTTTTAAGTAACTCCAAAACCTCCATGGTTTTAGGCTTAGCTTGGGTAGAATTGTTCCTTTGTTCTGTCATTGGTTCCTATCCGAGGAGGAGAATAAACATTCATTCATAATTAAGAGAGATAGGTTTGTTTTATTACTTCAGAGGTGCCACTCTATGACTATGGTCTTAGTGCTTTGGGACCTGTGGTAAGGTGATCTGTTAGAAGTATGTGGCAGAGGAATGTTCAAGTTGCCTGGAAAGCAAAGAAGGGGGCATTTGGAATCCAATACCCACTCCAAGGCCATGCTTCAATGACCTAACTTCCTTCTGATAAGCCCTGCCTGGGGGATAGATGTCCACCTCCTCCCAATAGCTCCACAGGCAGATGGCCAAACCATTATGACCCATATGGGAGTCAAAGCATATGGGTCTTTGGGCCACATCTCAGATCTAGACTATAACAAGCACTTGCTTGGACAGCAGCCCTGTGGGAGCACACCAAGGAAGTGAGGGCTTGCATAGCAAGCATGGATATGCAAAATATACTTTCACGGTCAACCTTCCTAAAAACTATACCTTTTCCCTCCCGTTTTGCACCTTAGAAGACACTTGACCCTTAGGGGAATTGTGAAATGGGACGGGCATCGTTTTTTCTGAATCCTCCTTGCTCTCTCTTCGCTACCCTCTTGTTTACACACCACACTCTTCAGCCTAGGCCCCCATAACAGAACACTGCAGACAGAGTGGCTCAAACAACACACATTTATTTTTCACTTTTCAGGAGGCTGAAAGCCCAAACTGTTCTCAGGTTTGATTTCTCGGTGTTTCTCTCCTTGGTTTCTGGTTGGCAGCTGCCTTTCTGCTCTCCTCCTTTCTCCGAGTGTAAACAAACCCTTGGTGCATCTTCCTCGTCTTTTAAGTCATATGGAATTACAAGCCTGCCCTTATAACCTCATTCAACCTTAGTCACATCTTTAAAGTACTGTCTCCAAAACACTCACTTAGGGGTGGGCTTCCAAATGTGAACTTTAGAAATTCAGTCCACAGCAAGTACCCACATTTTCTTTCTGCCATCCCCCTACCTGCTATCCGTCCTGATTCTCAGACAGGAATACTGTAAACCCAACCCAATAGTTTGTAAGCATCTATTAAATGACTAGATCCATTTAAGTTGGGCTTTGGGCTTCAGAACAGTAAGAGCCTTTGGTCTACACAAAATTCAAAGCCTGGAAGAGAAACACCATTTTCTGGATTTCAAGGTCTTTTCTCATCAATGGTTTACTCGGATACAGAGTATCTCCCAGAGTCTGAGCCTCTGTTTTGGAGGGTCCTCTCTAAAACCCTAACACCTAAACCTAGTGGTCTGTCATTAGACAGAGACCAGGCACAGGGTTTATCCTTGGGTGGTTCCAGGGGAACTTAGCATGGCCCCCAGCTTCAGGCTACCCTGTTAATCAATGCCCTCCATTAGAGGCTGGTATCAACCAGCTGCCCAGGCTGTTGGAGCACCTGCTTCCTTTTGTCTATGGCATTAAGGACTTTCTTTCTGGGGCCAAGCTGCATGTGGATATTCTGAAGGTCCTCATCAGAGCAAAGCAGCAGAGCCTCTAGATCAATCTGCTCTCTCATAAAAATGGGAAGGAATTCCTCCAGGTGCTGAGACTGTAAGAACACTTCCAACGGAGTGGCATCAACTGCATCTTCCTCCCATTCTACTTCTTCCTCATTCCAAGGAAGATCACCTGCAGTGCTATTTGCCTTTTTCTCCCCCTCCTCCTCCTCCTTTTCTTCTTCATCTGCTCCTGCTGCTCCTTGTCTTTGGAACAGCTCACTGGGCATGTTAAACCCCAAATCCCTCCTGCTGTCTGAGATGTCTTCAAGGTCCAGTACTCTGTTCCTACTAAAAACAATACTTCCTAGACCTGGACGGTTGAGAATAGACTCATGTTGTACATCACTGTCTTCTTCCGCTGAGAAATGGAGCTTCTCTTTGAAGTCCTTTGGAAATGAGTCTTCTTCCTCCTCTCTGAACACTTCCATCACAGGCCTCTGCCCATTTCTGCCATCCTTCCCTACCTGCTCTGCTGTATCTTTGTTCTTCTTAGATTTTATCTTGAAGGTATCTTTAATGCCTTTAGACAGTGACCCAAATCTGCCAGCAGAAGTATTTGAAAGGAATGACCTAGAGAAGGTACTATGGGAAGAGGAAAGTGTCCCAGAGTCCTCCTTGCTATAGGTGCGTGCCATCTTGTTTTGGTGCCTCTCCTGAAGCCGTTCACACTCTTTCATCTGCCTCCTGGCATTCTTCAGAGCCTGTTCCTTTAGTCTGGCGACCCTTTTGGGATTCATGGTGTTCTGCACGGTGGCAGCCTTATCCAGGAGAGCAACACATTCTTTCTGTTCCCTGCTAGCAGCAGCATCCAGCGGAGACTTCAAGTCATTATCCAGGGCAAAGATGTTGGCACCAAAGTTGACTAGGAATGAGATGCAGTGGCTGTGGCCATTGGAGGCTGCATAGTGTAGAGGAGTGTTCCCCCAGATGTCACACTTATCAGGATCCCCACTAGAGAAGAAAATATGAAAGATGTATGTTAAATTATTTTTTCACTGAAGATAAGGTCTATAAAGAAAAACAAAACAACCAACAAAATGCATGTTTCCCCTGCCTTGACAATAACATATGATGGCTGTCGAGTTTAGCTGTGTCACAGCCAGATACCAGATGGCCAGAAAGAGAAAGAGCCATGCCTCCCGTTTAGAAGAAAAGCTTCCCCCAAACCTTTCTAGCTGTCACTTGCATATCATATGGGTCATATGACTAAGAGAAAGAAAATATAACACCATTCCTAATTCTAATTGAGCTTAATTAGAAATTTCCCCAAAGCCAAGAATATCATCCAATGGCATACTGGTAAATGTTTAACAATGGGTTCATCCATAGGAAAAATAAAATCAAGAACCTGGTTTATAGCATTACGATGGTATAAATATACTCACCATGAAAATGTTCATGTTACCACATCACCTCACTGGACACAGAGATTGGAAGACACAACATAGCAATATCATGGACATGTGTAACTTCAGAGCACACATACAAAAGACATAATGAACTAGCTATAAAGTGGTAAATTGAGGGCTATATTTTAATAAAATCTGTTCAGTTGCAAGTTTATATGATTTCAATAATTTCTGTGTTTAATCGGTTTTCAATTGTCCTGACAACTTAGCAGTATTCTCTGAGGACTTAGTGAGAGCCAGCCAACATGTTGGCCCTCTCTTCAGTCAAGTGTGGAAAACAGAAGAGAAAGCAACCAGAAAGAAAAGAGCTTCTATTTCCTGTGGGACCTTAAGATGTAAGTACAGAACCTACTGAAGCACAGGAGGGAGGTAAATTGAAAAAATCCCTCACAACTGTTGGTGGGAAGGCTGAAACAGAAACAGAAAGAACGCATACCCTTGCAAAGGTCGATAATGTACCATTCTGATTCTACAGTGGGTAGTTTTTTGACCCAAACATAGTCAGCTGCAGCAGTAGCAGCAGCAACAAATTCCCTATGGTTTCGTTGAAATGCAGAATTTGGAGCCCAACCCAGACTCACTGAATAAGAATCTAGAGCTCGACAAGATCTCAGGTGATTCACAGGCTCCCTGTGCTAATGTGGCAAAACCAGAATTGTATACTTTGATGACTCAGACTTCGGTCTCCTCCCTGTAAACCTGTTTGACTCGGCTGTGAACCAATCATCAGTCTGAGAGTAAAGCGAGACTCTGAAGGGTGTGGTGGTTTTGAAAGACGGTGCCAGGCAGCGTACTTTCATTTTTATATTTGCAGCATCACGGGTAGAACACAGGGCCTCACAGGTGCCTGCCAAGTGTTCTACCATGGAGCTATCCCTCCAGCCCAACAGGCAGCATCCTCAGGTCAGGCCTGCCCATGTTTACGTATCTGTGTCTCTCATTTTCTCTTTCTACCAGTACAACACTCTTGAGGGGGGTTTAATTTTTATAAATATTTGCAAAAATTAAATGTATTTATTTTCTGTGTGTATATGTTTGGTTACGAGTTCTACAGTGTGCGAGTGGACGTCAGCGGCAACTTGCATGGTTCTACAGTGTGAGAGTGGACGTCAGCGGCAACTCGCATGGCTCCCTCAGTTCACCACGTGGGACGCGGGGATCAATCTTAAGACGTCATACCCCTGAGCCATCTATCTAGCTCCTGTCTGTCTGTCGGTCGGTCGGTCGGTCAGTCTTTCTGTCTATTTATCTATCTCCTGTCTGTCTGTCTGTCTATCTATCTATCTACCTACCTACCTATCTATCCATCATCTATCTTTGAGAAAGCGTCTTATTCCGTATCTCAGACAGGCTGAAACTCACTATGTAGTCCAAACTGGCCTCGAACCTGTGGTGAACCTCTTGCAGCACCTTCCCTAGAACCAGGATTACAGGTGCAATCCCCCACACCAGCCTAGTTCTTGTAGTTAAGTATTTGCTTAACTTATTTTATTTATCAAGTAGCAATGTTCTATTGACCCAATTAGCTAATTTTCCCAAAGAGGAAAAAAAAGCCTACATTTTTTCTCCTTTTATCTTCTGTAGTTTCTAACCAAAACCTCAAAATCTGCCCAAAGACACACAACTGACAGAAACCAAGTTTGTTTCCTCAACCAGGACCAAGAAAAGATCAAGCTCCTGGAAGCTGCAGTAGTGGGGCAGCTCTGGCTTAGCCCTAGCAGGGCAGAAACCATGTTACCACATCCATTCTTCAATGAAACCTGAACCCCAGAACTTCATAGGTTTTCTTTTTTTAATGTTGGCTCAATTTTGAAACAAACAAACAAACAAAAAAACCACAGTGAAATCCAAGAAAAGCCCATTGTGTACTAGGTCCAGCCATAGGTGAGCCGCCTGTTTGACACAGAAAACAGCGCGGCCACAGACAAGGATGGCTGATAACACATGGCATGTGTGGGGAACCCAGAGTGTACATCAGTGTGACCAGATAACATGGCTAAGAAATGGGATAAGGGAGGAAAGAAAATGAAATTGAATCTAAGGAAAACAAATGGTAAATAATGCCGTTTTGTCAGGCAGCCTCTGTTAAGAGGGCTCTAGCCAGTTAGCCCAATTTAATTATTTTGGATCAAAGGAGTCCCCTCCTTCCAGCCTTGGCACAGTGGAATCTTTGGGGAGCACAGTTTTTAATCCCCAAACACATGATTTCACTTTTTATTTACTTAACTGAACACCATTTTCAAAGGACCCCTTAAGTACCCTAGACATCAAAGAGGGACTGGAAAACAGCCAAGATGTGACAGCGACATAAACAATAACACACTGCTTAAATGTGCCTGAATTATCTTTGGTTTGCATAAGCCAGAGAAGAAAGTACTGGGCAGGGTGAGTTGTAGCAGGAAGTAACAGGCTGTTGAGAGTCTGAGTGAGATCCATACGCTCAGGCAGAGTGGAGTGAGTTTTCTCATCTCAGTGGGTCTTTGGTGATGCTTTCACATTGATGCGAGGAAGAAAGACAGGGCAGAGGTGCATCTTCTTTAGAGAAAATTTCACATGCAAAATTTCAGATTTACAAATGAAACTGTCAAGAAGATGATCCATGGGTTTCCCTAGTGCATCTAAACCCTAAAGACAACTTTCCAATTAATACTAAAAAAATGGATTATTGTCAAATTTCATGACGTCTTTTTAAATCTAATCCTACGCTCACCCCTGATTCTGTTAGTAAAGAGTCTACATAACACAGGCTGGTTTTCAACTCAGAATTCTCCTGCCTCAGTCTCCTGATTTCTGGGATTATAGGCATGTACCACCATGGCCGACTCACATATCTCTTTTGTATGTGTGTGTGTGTGTGTGTGTGTGTGTGTGCGCGCGCGCGTGCCCGCTTCAAAACATATACATAGAGGGCAGAGGTTAACATGGCTTTCTTCCTCAATTGCTTCTCCTTTTTGAAAAAGGGTGTCTCACTAAAATTAGATCTCTAGATCTCACCCATTAGCTCCACTGACTGCCCAAAAAGTCCCAGAGATGCTCCTGTCCCTGCCTCTCCAGGGCACGTTGCAAAACTCGGTTTTCTGGCTCACATTTCTCAGTAAAATCACTGTATATACTTTCCCCCACCCCTTTGTTTGATAGGTGGACTCTAATGCCAATATCCTATGGATTCTTTGGGATAGATTCAATGTAGTGTTGGTATTTTCTTCCCAAAGGAGAAATTCTCTGAAGCAATTTTAAAATAAGCCATATTTTGCCCTTGATTTTTAGTAAGCAACAGTTTTGAGCAATAATGTTTTAAGTGGGCTTGTTATTGGTGTTCAGTGGGTAATTTGCTTAAATTACAACACTCTAGGCATCTGCTCCACTCCAATTTCTTCTTTTGAAGTTGATTTTGACTATGTGTAAAGCTGTTCTCAGAAAACAATAATTCTGTCGAAAATGTTTTTCTACATAAAAAAGAATTATTTCTACTTATAATAATGAAGGAAATGTCAATTAAAACCATACACTGCCAGTGTTTGCCCGACCAACAGGAAATGATTGAAAAATATCAGTTATCTGTTTTCAGTGGGATCATGAGGAAAGGAGCATGCTGGGAAAAGCATACTCTGGCTCAGATTGCTTAGCAGGATATCAGAGAACCCCCAGAATCCACTGCTCTACTTTGAGGAACTTATAGCCCAAGGAAGTGTGAGGGTGTGGACAGAGCTGAATGAACAAGGTTGTTCCTGTTGACTCTGCTTATAATAGCAAACAAGACATAAGTTAAACTGTCCTTGGCAAAACCAGATATGAGAAAGAACGAAGTGTCATGAATAGGTAACTAACTGAATTACTTACACACATATATTCATATACACAACACACACACACATACACACACACACACACACATACATGCACAGTGGTATACTATCTTGCCTTAAAGACTAAGACAGTCCTGCATTTGCATGGTTGAGCCTGGAGGACATTATGTTTAGTGAAATAAGCTAGGCATAAAAAGACGAATACCTCACAGTCTCACTCCAATGTGGATCTAGACAGTATGGACCTATAAAAGTCTCGTGAGTAGACAGTGGTTGGAGGCAAGGATATAGGTTAGGGATGCAGAATGCCCATGGGGGTGGGGGGCTCAAGCAATGCACTCTACAGTGTAATGACTACACACGAAACAATTTACATACTTGAAATTGTTAAGAGACTATATTTTAAATATCTTCATCACAAAAATGATAAGTATACAAGGTATCATATAATTAGCTTGATTCAGTCACTCCATAACATAGGTGTATTTAAAATACAATACTGTATATCATAAGAATATGAAAGGTTTTGAAGACAGGGTCTTACTATGTAGTTCAGGCTAGCATCAAGCTCACTATCTTCCTGACTCAGAATGCTGTGAATACAGGTGCACTATCATCATGCCTGGCTGAGCAACTTTTATTTGTTGATATAAAATAATGATAAATCTATACAATAGGATATAATGTAGTCATGAAAAACTACATGCATATCAACTATTAACTGCAAATTGATGATATACTATTAACTTATCACTACACTTTCTAGAAGTGCCTTTTTAAGAAAAGAATGTTCTTGTGCAAAAGAAAAAATTTGGAGGACATTCATCAGCCAATATTTTAGAATGAATGATGTTGAAATTAGAATTAGGTAGTAGAGTTTGACAGGCTTCTATCCACTTAAAATATACATTATATATGAATGCACTCAATAAGTATATTATGTAGATAAATGTATTTATAACTTAAAGTATCAATTGTTAAAATAGTAATTGTCAACATTTTTAATATATATGATAAAGAGCTGATGATGTTAACTTTAAAGCATTTTGAAGGCTGTGAAGATGGGTCAGTGGGTAAATTGCTCACTGTACAAGCCTAAGGCCCTAAGTTCAGATCCCCAGGATTCACCTAAAGCCAGACTCAGGGTGTCCTCAGCATTCCTCTGGCAAGATGAAAGGCAGACACAGGAGAGTCCTTGGAGGGTAATGGGCCAACTAGACTGTGAGCAACAAGAGACCCGCTCTCAGATACTGCGGAAGGCAGAGGCCTGACAACCAAGGCTGTCCCCTGACCTTCACATGTGCACCCTGGCATGCTGACACTGTCATTAACCACACGCGCACACGCTCGCACGAACGCACACACGCACATGCACGCGCACCAACGCACACACACACTTCTTTGAAAGCCACTTTTATAAATCAATATTTAAGAACTTGCTGTAAAGGTGGGGCAATGTTACAGACATGCAGCTCACAAAGATGGAAGTGCAGTGGCTGCTCAGCATTGGCATTTTCAGCCTCGCCAGGACCAGCGTTTTACCTTGTAAAAGGTATTCCCTATCGAAGAAAGGAACTTGCTTCTTCATAATTTTGTTTGCTTGCACCTTCTCTCTCTCCTACTATGTGAGGGCTCTACCTTTGTCCTTCTCCTCTCCAGAGGTGGCAGCAATAAGGAGCCGTCATGGAGACAGAGACTAGATCTCTCTCGGAACTGAACTTCTTGCCAACTTGATCTTGGACTTCCTGGATGCTCTTAAAATTATAAGAATCAGTTTTGCCCCCTACAAATTACCTTGCCTGAAGTATTTTGTTATCATAGCACAAGTGCAGGCCAACTGACACAAAAACTTCAGTTCTGAATTTGTACTCGAAAAAAAAAAATGACACAAAAACTTCAGTTCTGAATTTGTACTCGGAAAAAAAAAATGCGGACAAGGACTTACATGGAAGAATAATCATCACAACACTGCAAACTAGGAAAAAAAAACAAATTTATGTACCAAATGGGGATAACCTAAGAAATAAATTTGCTGATTATAATACTGAGGTGTCCTTGTAAATTAAATTGAGTGTGTTACACACTTCATTGCTGTAACAATCTTGAATAAAGTTTCAGAAGATTCCATATAGAGAGTGGGCATGCTCTTTCTGACACGTTCCCCAATTCAGCGAGGTGTCCATATCTAAAATCTGTTTAATCCAAACATAAATGTTGACCCTCTTCTTCCTTTATTTGTCACGTCCAACATCCAAACTGTCACTCAAATCTCCGTGTCTACTCAGTGCCACCATGTTCGTTCACTTTTGCCTTGAATGTCCCTAGACATTCTCTGTGACCACTGTACAGTCAACAGAACAATATTCGTAAGCATAAATCTATCTGCTTCCTTTGTAAATAAAGGGTGTGGTTTCTAGGCTCTCGGGGGAAGATTCAAATCCTTAACAGAATTCTCAAGGCTCCTGATAGTCCGGTCTGAGTAGGTCATGTCCAGTCAAACATAACACCTTCCATCCTCAGAATGCACAGTGCTCTGCCTTAGGGGGAAAACACTTCCTTCAGCCTTGATCAGCTCCCTGTCTTTCTAATATCAGCTTAACTTCCCTTCCCTGGCACAGGCTTTGTCACATCTACCATAAGCTGCTTGCTTGGCTTCCACTCTCAGATCTGATTGCCACAAGAGCGCCAGGATGTTTTGTTGATCGGCACCATCTGGGCAGCACCAAAAATATGAGAAGAAAAATCAGAGGAGGAGGAGGAATTGGAAGAAAGAAAAAGAGGAAGAAGGAGAGAGAAGGAGGAAAGGTGGACTGTTACCTACCAGATGCTGAGCTAAATATGCCCTGTACTGGAGTCACTTGGCTCCCTTGCTCTTTGCCTTGCCTCCTCTGCCCCCCACTCCTCTCACTCCCTCAGACTCCTCTTTTGCTCCATCTCTCTCCATCTTAAGTTGCAGCTGCCTATCCTGACTAGCCCTCAGGCAATGAGCAGGACAAGCAGAATAAAAGAGTCAGCAAAGATTTGAATTAAAATGTAAAGAATGGTGTGTGTATGTGTGTGTGTGTGTGTGTGTGTGTGTGTGTGTGTGTAAAGATGAACTGAAGACTCATTTTATAGCATATATAAAGCCAGAAATTCCATTTAAGAACCAGGAGCTTACACCAAGGCCGAGTGCTCACAAGAGATAGACTTTAGTGACACAATTGAAAATGTAAAATAAAGCCATGTTCTAACCAAGGAGAATGACTGAACCAAAAAGCATGGTGACCTCTTTTTAAAGAGTTAACTATTTAAATTCCATGGAGATGATTTTCAGGGCATATTGTTACAATACTCACCCCACCCCTTTGACTGCCTGACTTCTAAATGGCTATTTTCACAGGGAGAGAAACTGTACCTAGTTTAGTCTGTCTCTTTCTCTAAAAGCCAACTACTTAGAGAACCTACAAAGAAGCAAAGTGTCTATGTGGATGTCTCTGTCTCTCGATGTTCCCTACCCAGGATGCCTAACAGGAATCACTCACCCTCTACTGCAGATTATTTCTAGGGCCTCGAGGTTGCCATGGTAGGCTGCCAGGAGAGTGGGTGTCATGCCATCCTCATCTGCGAGATTCAGATCACGCTTGGTGGCCTCCTTCAGAAGTTCTAGGTAGCTGTCACTCGCTGCTTGGTGATAGCGGGTAGACATTTTTCTGCCCTCCAGAGCTTGGCCGGGTGTCTTTGTCTAGGCAGTACTGGCAACAGTCTTCCAACCTGGCTGGTTAATCAGTGACAGGGAGTATCACTCCAGGCCAAAGCTCACTCCAGCCTCACTCCTTGGAAGGCAGCCAGGAAAGCCTGTGATCCTGGACTTGGACCTTTCTTCTTGAGACCAACATTAACAATGAACAATGAGGCCTGTCATGTCTGTCATGAGTGTAGTAAAGCATATTTAATCCTTACTGTGCCCATTAACAAGTGTTAGATGTGATACTACCCAGGCACAGAATATGGGAAATAATCTCAAAAACTCAGAACTGTTTTAAGTTCACTGGTATGGGAGAAGGGGTGTTTTAGTAGATTTTTAGAGGTATAATTTGTACAACTTGAATTTAGCTATTTGAAGTATAAATGAAAGATCTTAGTAAATTTACAGCGGTGAAATCTTTACCATAATGTGAGGAGAGAAAGCTGATGAACACGTCAGAAAACAAAGAGTCGCTCTGCAGGAACTGCCACAAAAAAAGAAAGAAAGAAAGAAAGAAAGAAAGAAAGAAAGAAAGAAAAAAGGTTGGTCTAGAAAGTGTCACAAAAAGGAAACAGCACTTTCTGGCTGCAGAATGATATAAATGAGTGAGGAAATATAAACCAAGTACAACTCAGAACCACAGGCTGCACCATGTGAACCCAGTATCCCCTGGAAATTAGCCAATCAGAACTACCTCATTTGCATGTGGAGCTTGATGTGGGCTACCTTAACCATAGAAGACAGGGTCACCATCTCTCACTCCCATACAGCGCCATTTCATGTAGGCGGTCTTTTGTCGATTCATTCGAATAATTTATTAAATTCTCTTTTTGCCAGACTTGTAATTCAAACCCATGCCAGTTACCCTCTTGTAAGCTCAGTTTTGCAATGCTCTCTCCACACTAAAAACCTCCCTCATGAGCTGATAGCCCTGGAGCTCATCCCAACTCCGACTCTCCCATACCACATAGACAAATGAGTAAATGCAAAAACAGAACTTTTAAACGATATCCTTTGTGTTCATTAGCAATTAATTCCTACAACACTAGGAAACCATGAATTAATTTTCTCCCTATATGGTTGCAATTACAAGCACTTTATATCACTGGAATCCTGAGACGTGGTTTGGGGGCCTTTATTTTAAAGGAATATGGTTTGAATTTTTAATTGTTGAATAATAGTCCACTATACTAGCATATCAAATATCCTTTGGCTATTTAACATTAGTACTGGTTCGATGTTTAGCTTGCTTCTATTAGTTAATTATGAAAAATGTTATTAAGAACAGTCACATACATGTCCTTGTGTAAACATATATATTTTTAAATTTCTTAGGAATATAGTAAGGCATGGAAATTCTGAGTTTTATTGTAATTTGTATTTAGCTCTAAGAAATTGCCATATTGAACTATGTTTTAAAAAACAGTAGGAAACTACGATTACTGGTGGATTGCATATTTCACAATAGTCAGTGGAGAGGATTGCACAGAGAAATGATATCTTAGGTGATAGATACATGATTTGATCATTATATATGTACATTAAAACTTCACAATACAGGTGAAATATACTTTATATGCACCATGTTATATGTACATAGGGATTTGGCTTCTCAGATAAAGTACTTTCCTCTTGAATTTGAGCCCCCATAACTCACACAAAAAGCCAAACACAGAAGCACTTATCTATAGTCCCAGCCCCTACTTCAACAAGGGTAATAAGAACAGGAAAACCCCTGGAAGTTCACAGGACAATCTGCCAGGAGTATGCAGAAGTGAACAGGAGCCTCTGCCTCAAAGGAGGAACAAGGACTGACACCTGAGGACACTTGCACACTCAGGATCACACAGAAAACCATGCACAGACACCCCCCTCACACTCTCTCTCTCTCTCTCTCTCTCACACACACACACACACACACACGTTGCTCTTTTCCAAAGTGACTAGACCATTTCACATCGTAAAAGGATATTATTTATAGGGATTGTAATTTCTCCATGCCCTTGCCAGCCCCTGGATACCCTGTTTTTCTTGTGGCACCTCAGTGTTTCTCTTGTGGTACCGCAGTGTTTTTCAAGTGCTTTGCAGCCATTCCTGCATTTGGTATTTGAATCTCTTTCCCATGGTCTGTGCTGTGCTGTACCAATGGATTGTGAGCATCCTTTATACAGTCTCTATAGAAGTCCTCTCTTAACTATTTGGAACAGAACGAAAGGGGGAAATAGATCAAAATTTATAAGATGGAAGTTGAAGCAGAGTTTAGGAGAACATTTGTGGGTTTTATTACACTTAAGTTGCACATTTGTCTGAAATCAACCTAAAATTAAATGACTCAAATTCATCAGTTATAGATTCAACCATGTTTTATATGAATAGATGAAGCTAAGACATAAGATTGCAGAAAGGCTAAAAGTAGATTATAACAAGTAAATATGAGTTTTTTAAAAAATGATATAGCTAAACTTGTATTAGACAGGGGAAAAAGCCAAAATTTGTATAGATATTGAAAGTGATACTAATGAGGGAAAGCAAACCAATAGTTTTGAGCTTTTATATACCTAAAGTGATGGTTTGAAAGAGATTCTCCTCATAAGCCTTAGGAGTATAAATACTTGGTCCCAAGAGGTAGCTGTCTGGGGAGGCTTAGGAGGCGTGGCCTTGTTGAGGGCTGTATGCCACTAGGTGATGGGCTTCCAGGTTTCAAAAGACTCCTGCCATTTCAAGTCGGCCTCCTGCTTGTAGTTCAAGATGTGCACCCCCAGCCACTGCTCCAGCCATCTTCTGCCTGTACTCTGCCACCATGAACTCTATTCCTCTGGAACTGTTAGAGCAGAATAAACTCCTTTGTCTATGAATATTTTTGGTGATGGTGTTTTACCACAGAAATAGAAAAGTAACTGAGACACTCAATAACAAAGACTATGGAGATGGCTCAGCAGGTAGAGTCTTTTGCAGCCTGAGCCTCAAGACCCGAGTTTGAATCCTAGGACTAGCATGATGGAATGAGCTAACTCTCATCAAGTTGTCCCCTAACCTCCATACACAGCACTGCACATGCGCACGCATACACAAATAAACAAGCACTTGTAATAAATACCTAATAATACAACCTTTAAATAGAAAGGGGAATTAAGTAGAATTTAAAGAAAAAAAAACAAATATATAACTATAGTGATTACACACACACACACACACACACACACACACACACAAATTTGTAAAAGAAAACCTAATCGAACAGAAGGTTTTCTAGATACGTGTGTTCTGAAGGCACAGGCAGCCATCCAGGTATACATATTCCCTTGTATAATTTCTACCATTTTTTTCATTTAGAAACCATTTGTCAATTCCCCCTCCTCACACACTGTATTTTCCCAAATTGTTAAAAATAAAATGTCTTCACTAGACTGATTTGCAGATGGTCAGCTTTTGAAGTCAGTAATTGTACAGTCAGCTTAAGTCTTTTGGTCAAACCTTTATTCCAAGAAAGTCTCTTTTTTTACTCTCCTCTGCACAAGTGCATAGCTTCCAGCTACAGGTTCTTCATGGTAATTAGCATCTCTGATGGTCACTGGCGTTCGTTTCTTCTCCAGTTTCTATGTGTACATCAGTGGAAGCTGCAAAAGCTACCCGAAGCGTTGTTCAGCTCCAGGAGACAAGTTTTATTTTAAGGAGAGGGTGGGGATGAATAACTGGATATTTTAGGGGGAAAAGAGAAAAAAGGAAGGACAGATTGTTCTTCAATTCAGTTTTACACGAGCATCTGTAATTTAGACACAATTGCATTCATTAGTGTAGTGTAACAGAAAAGGTATAACCAGAGAAAATCACAAAGATGAATTATTTATAATATGATCTTAAGTGTCAATCTTTTACGAGTCAGCTGTCAGAAGGTGCTGTTAATGATGAGGAAGAAGACAATGAAGAGGGTCTAGATGAGAATGAAGGAAGAAAATAAAGATGAGTGAGGGATGGTGAGATGGTTCAGTGGGTAAAGGTGCTTGCTGCCAAACCTGATGACCCACGTTCAATCTCTAGGACCCACATAGTAGGAGAGAACTGATTCCCTCACATATGCCATGGCAGGTGCATGTACACACATTTGTAATAAATGTTACTAAAGGAAGAGGGAGAGGATGAAAGGGAAAGAGGAGGAAGAAAAAGAGAAGGAGGAGGAGGGAGGAGGAGAGGAGGAAGAGAAAAATGAAACGGAGGTCGAGAAGATGAGGAGTAGGCGAGGTGCCTGGCTTCAGCCATTCTTACCACTTAAACTCATGTTTTAAATGACTGCAACCCTGGTACCTTCTGACATTCCCTCCATCAAATCTCCTTGTGATATTGGGTGGAGAAGAGAAAGAAGCAGAAACAAACCCTTCTCACCATGAAGTGTTGAGGTTTGGTCTGTGGCTGTGTACTGTAATGCTAAATACTGGACCCCTAGATCTGGTTGCCCCAGGGATAAGGAATCCTCAAGTACACCAAATGATGTTATAATACCCTGCTCCCTAATTTAAAACTATTGATTGAATAAAGATGTCTACAGCCTGTAGCTGAGCAGAAGAGAGGTAGGCGGGGCTTCGTTTCCCAGGGCTTGGGGTCTAAGGAGAGACCCCGAGGAAGAGAGGAGAGAGAGGAGAGTTAAGAGAGATGAAAACACCATGGGGTAAGGGATCGTGAGATGAGGACTGGCAAGATGGAGTAAGAGCAGCCCAGGTGGAACATGGCAAGACGTATTTCCAGGTTATTGACAGGGAAGTAGACAAAATAGCTTAGAGGGTTGATATCTGCCCAGCTCTAGTGGTATTCAAGGTTTTATAAATATAAAGATTTGTGTCTTTTATCTGGAAACTAAATGATACAAAGTGGTTAAACCCCCAGTTAATTTTTACAACAACATTTTGGCACCAACCCAAATTAAGATTTCAGATTCCCAGATAAAAGGCACACTGTCCCTTTAAGATAAAAGCCATGATAGTGGCTAGGAAGGCAGGGACAGATGTTTCCTTAACAATGTCTGGTTTTTTCCCTAAGCCTTGTGGGGTTCTGACAGGAGTTGGAATGTATATTAGCTTGGCAGGCATGATTCCAAGGGGTTAAAGAGTAAGCTAAGATACAATACCCAAGTCAACCAAGAGCCAGGTGGCAGAGCCCATGAGCTACAAACTGGCAGATTCAAATGCCATCCTGGGCTCTTCCTGGGCATGCTCTGCTCTGCTGCAGAGGCACAGCTTTGGAGCTTAGTCGGACAGGCACTGAATGCCTTGGCTGTGCAATGAAGCCGGTGAAGTCTTGCCTCTCCAAGTGGACTGTATTCCTTCCACAGCCAAGAATTATAGAGAACTAATATAAATAAAATAGCATGCTACTTTTAGCAGCCAACAAAGTTTCTGTAAAACATGGGGCTTCCACAGAAAGAAATGGCAGCTCATGAAAAATAACATTAAATAAAGGTTATACTACTCTGAGCAGCTGGTCTCTTTGGACATGGACTCCCACGGGGAAACTGGTGACTCCTCGGCCTGGCACATGGCATGTGGTCCAGGCCAAAACCTCTAAGCAGATACAATGTGGCTTGGGACTATGCTTATACACTAAATGGAAGAGAAATTTAATAAAATTGAATACAGACAAGGATATTAAATTAAGAGAAAAGGGTAAGATAAATAAACTCACATAGATATTAATCTGCAAAAAGGGAGAAAGAAATGGGAATTGATGTAAGTGTTTTCAAGGATACATAGATACTAAATAAATAAACTCATGCCTTTGATCTCAATACTTGGGGAGACAAAGGCAGAGACAGATGGGTTCTTTGTGAGTTTGAGGCCAGCCTAATCTACAGAGTAAATCCAAATCAGCCCAGGCTACAAAGAGAAATCCAGTCTTAATAAATAATAGTATTAATTGTTTAAAATTATTTTAATTGTTTTAAACCATCAAAATGATGCTGTTTATATGTTCAGTGGTTATGATGTTATGATATATTCTCTTTGAGAGAGGTCAAAATAGAGCAGACCTAGATAGAAAAGACACTGCTGGATTGAATCAGACTATACTTCTAATGACTTCAAAATGCTGGACAAAGGATATGCTATGTTGGAAGTGAGAATTTATGCTTATGTCAACAGGAAAGGCGAAAAGGTTTTGGATTCCATTCAAAATTATAAAAATCAGATTTGACAGAGGAAGACTCCCAGAAGATCTTGGCTATAGATGAGAAGAAACAAATCAAGACCAAAATAGGTAACTTGTATATGGTATTCTTATACATGGGAACAGACAAAAATGCTATTGGCTACAGAGTCCTAACTTATCATTTCATGCCATCCTTTTACATGGCATAAGTGGAGATTTATATTGCAATTTGGTTATAAGATCAAAAGAAAGACAGTTATCTTTCACCTGCTCAAACAAGGAGCAGAAATTCAACTTTACTTGATCTGTGTGCACCGCACATTGCATATGAATGTATTTATAGAAACATATATTGCTTGTAAGGTTTGTATGTTGTAGAATAGAAGGCCAAGGAAGCAGCCCTGGCAAGATCCACCCTCAAGGATGCTGAGGTGCCTGATCCTGCTTCAGACTGATGTTGTTTCCAGAGACTTGCCTCCAGAACAGCTTCAGGAAGGACTGTTGATCCCAGATGATTTTGGCTCATCCAGCCTTTCTGATTGATCCAGTGAGTACTTCACTTAATCAACATATAGAGACTGAACAACAAATGATACCAGCTAGCTTTCTTTAGACATAATTTCCTTTTGGGCCCACAAACAGGAATTCATTGCTCCAATTCAGCAGGAGACGATTATAAAAAGACTGTTGTCCCAGGGGGTGATTACAAATAATTATGGTCTTGAACAGG
Organism: Rhynchomys soricoides; assembly: GCA_019843965.1. Taxonomy (NCBI): domain Eukaryota; kingdom Metazoa; phylum Chordata; class Mammalia; order Rodentia; family Muridae; genus Rhynchomys; species Rhynchomys soricoides. The sequence continues at coordinate 6,498,008 of JADRCH010000042.1, forward strand.
GAAAAATAAATTAGGGAATTTAGACTCAGGGATTTCCATCTTTCCTTTCATTCATCCTTCTTTCTTTCTTAGAAAGGGAAGCAGGGTGTCTTACTTTGGGTTTTACTTCAATGAAGAGATACTGTGACCAAGGCAACTCTTATAATGGACAATATTTAATTGAGGCTGCCTTACAGATTCTGAGGTTCAGGTCATTATCATCATGGCAGAAAGCATGGCAGAATCCAGGCAAACATGGGGCTAGAGGAGTCAAAAGTTCTATGTCTTGATCCAAACACAGGCAGAAGACGACTGTCTCCCAGGCAGTCAGGAGGAGGGTCTCAAAGATCACCCCCACTTAGACACACTTCCTCCAACTAGGCCACACCTACTCCAAAAAGGCCACACATCCTAATAGTGCCACTCCCTAGTCCAAGAATATTCAGACCACCACAGTGGGCTACATAGCAAAACCTTGTCTCAAAATAGTTAATAAATCCCTGCATTCTGTATAGCCTACTCTGTATGAGCTCTGTAGAATCCATCAACCACAGGAGTCGAGAAGAAAAAGGAGTGAATATAAAATTATCATATAGAAGTAATAAAATAAGAGGGTAGGTTATTGAATCTATTCTTCAATTTAAAGTTATTGCTATTCTCAAATAAGGCTATTTTTGTTACTTTGGTACAAAATTTATATATTGATGCAGGTTTAAGGTTTTATTGGTATAAATCTTTGTATATTGATACAAAATTTAAGATTAATATTGTTACAACATAATGTATATATGTTTCAACTCATATAGGTATTATGCCTGTGCAACTTATTTAAATATACAAGGTTTAGTCCCATTCCTTTTAATAAGTGCTATTTCAAGCTGTTTAGAATATCAGGTAATGCAAGTTAATAGTCAATCAAGCTCATGGTCATGTTAGATACCAGTCAGGATTATTACAGAAGTATACATCCTGAGTTGAACAGATAATAGGTAGCTAGAGACAGGCAATGTTTGTTTATTCACATATGCTATGAATAGATAGATGGTCCTCAATAAAACACCTCAGCGACTCACAGGATTTAGCTTTTAAACATAATTTTATTAATTTAAGATCTTATTTGACATTGAGACGTGTCAACTTCTGGTAGTACCCCATTCAACTTATGAAAGGACGATAAGCATCAAAAACCTCTATATGGAGTTGCTTCAATTGTGTTAAGCTAGCCACTGGAGGGAAAAACAAAACAAACAAACAAAACCACTAAAAAAAAACCCCTAAGTTCATCTGCAGACAGAATGCTATCCAGAAAGGACAGATGCAGGGAACTCGACTGCCAAGCTCTATCAAGACAGAGTAAGCAAGTCCTTCATAGTTCCTGCTTTACAGAAGGTCTGTTAATATTCTGGGACAGAAGGCTGAAGACAGATGTTCCAGCTTTATGAAGAATACTGCAGACTGACCAGGTAGTTCGCTGCCTCTGTCATATATATAGTTTTTGGAAGGTGAGTCCCTGTGCTTCCCTCATATTCAAGTAATATTTATTCCTTCTCAGGTATCTGATGGGGTTGAAGACTAGATAGTCATAGTCTTACTATAAGCTTGAATTGTTTAGGATCTAAGAAGATGTTTTTAAGTTAATAATACAAGTTAGAACAGAATTTACTTTAGATACAGAATGCTGAACTCAGAAAGATAGAATAGATAATAGAAAACTTTCTCCTAAATTCCCAAATGCAAACAGACTGGACTTTTTGAATGTAAGTCTTACCTTCTAATTTTCATAATTGCTTCATAATTGTTCCTACTGTGTGCCATTTATTATTATAAGGAAAAAGCTTTTTTATTTACACAAAAAGGGGAAAATGTTGAGGTTTGGTCTGTTACTATGTATTATAATGCTAAATATTCCCACCCACCCACCCACCCACCCCACCCCCATCTGCTTGCCTCAGGGGTGAGGAAATCCTCAAGTACACCCAAATGATGCTACGTAATCCTGCTCCTTAATTTAAAACTATTGATTGAATAAAGATGCCTACGACTTATGGTTGAGTAGAAAGAGTTAGGTGAGGCTTTGTATACTGGGCTTGGGGTCTGAAGCAGAGGATACAAGAAGAGAAGAGAAGAGAAGAGAAAGGAGAGTGAGGAGAAACAAAGATGCCATGGGGTAAGGGATATTAAGGGATTGTGAGAAGTGGCCATGAGGGCTGCCAGTCAGAGTAAGACCAGCCCAGGTGGAACATGGCAAGTCATATCTCAGGGTTATCAACAGGGAAGTAGACAAAATAGCATGGAGAGTTTATATCTGCCCAGCTCTAATGCTATTAGAGCTTATTATAAATATAAACATTTTGTGTCTTTTTTTTATCTGGGCACTAAATGATCCAAGGTGGCCTAGAAACCACCAATTAATTTTTGTAACAGCAGTGAATCTCCTCCTCATTCCCTGTCCTGGGGTGAGACTGAAAAGAGCTGGAAGACCAATGACTAAGCTCCAGGGTCAGTTAGCCAGCTGAGTCTTCATTTCCTCATGAATGAAATTGGGGGATGTCACTAATAATCATATTATCAGCAAACAGCTTTATAGTAGGAAGGACAGAAAAAGAACAATTCCTTATAAAATATAAAGTAAAGTTTTACACATTAAAGCAAACAGAAAGAAGAGGACTTTAGTCCAGGGACTGCTGTATTTTCTTAATCCCCAGAGAAAATAAAGTGAACGGGAAACAGAAAATTTTGTAGGGAAATTAAGTGAGCAGAAGTTAACTAAATATATCTCATTGCCTGTGTGTGCCTGCCGCAGGGCAGTGCTCTGGGAAAGCTGGAGACGATTTCCTATACGCAAAGTGGAGAGAAGAGATTTGAGTATTAGACATGAGTGTTAGTAACCTCGGTTACAGCTCTCTTCTTTCTTTCCTATTGGAGCCACACCCTGTCACCACACCTCTTTACAACAGGAAAGCTCACCTGAGGGGACTGTCCTGTCTGCCAGGGTCATGTGCCTCCTTGCTGTCACTGCCCTTTGTCTCCTTAACACTCCAGGGAGGTGACCTGTTATCCTGAACCCCCACTTACTGAGTTATTGGAAAGATTTTCTACCCAGACACTATGTTGAGCACCTGCCTCCCACAGGGCAATCATTGGCCACTGTGCTTCTGCTTCAGCTGCCATGCCCAACACACCAGCCACTGCCTGACTGTGATGGTGGATTGTGCTGACAGGGTAGTCCATCTACCACAGAGTCCATTCCTGGCCAAGAAGAACCAATACACACACAAAGAACTTACCTACCCTTCTGTCTATGAAACAGATTCCTGGTATCCCTGTGCACTGAAGAGAAAAGAAGCCTAGATGAGTGGTATTTAAGTACTTCTAGTCTATTCCCAAGTCAAAGCCATGTTAGCAAACGTAAATCAAATGTCTTTGTTGCTTTGAAAATGTATTTTGTGACTAACTGGGAAAGAAACTAGATGAGCTGTGTGGCCCAGAAACACATATTTCCAGTAATGAGTTTGGCCTCTGTATCTAAGAGATCTGGTTTCCAAAGCAGACTGAATTTGTTCTTTGAGGCTATTCATGACTGATTACTATTCATGACTAATTACAGAAAAAAATGGGCTTTGGTGGGGAAGCACTTCCTGTAAAATAAAGGGAAAGAAAGACCGGAGGAACACAGCTGTTAACAAGATTACCCCACCTAATGAGGATCTTATGAATTTGAAGCGGAAATGAAAGCAGTGAGACAAAGGTGACCTGAGGGGATAACAAAAGTGCAGTTGTTGCATAGAAAACCCACAGAGCCAGGCCAGGGCAAAAGACAGCATTGCCAGCAGCTTTGTACACGAACTTGGCTTCTGAGAAATCGTGAGAAAAAAGACACAGCCAATGCCTTGCTCAGAAAATAGATGGTTTTCTCTTTAGGACACTAAGAAAACTGAACTATCTGGTATGGGATTCCCCTACTCAAAAGAGATTTCAACATCTCTGCTGCTGATTTAAATACATACATCCCATGCAGTGAAGGCCTTTGGTGATATTATTCCATTGCTTTTAAAAACACAGACAGAAGCAATAAAGAGGAAGCATTGTCTTCATTTTTGTTTTTCCTTCTGCAAATAAAAACACTGATGGAAATATTTAGGTCGGTAAGTCCCTATTGAAATTGTAATGCCCCTCAAGTATTATAGGGCTTAATTTAGTCACTCAAGTTTCCAGCTACTGAAAGCCCAGTTTTTCTGCCAGAAAAAATAAAGACAGAATTGTTATTGTACCATCTGGTTTACGTGAGGAATCTCTTGGCGTTTCTTAACATCACATTTTATAAATGCTAAATCCCAGATGGTATACATTGTAACAGTGGGGAGTTTTCTAAAGGCTTCAAAAAACAAATCCTTTAACCATTTGAATACTGGCTAGTCTAAGCAAGGGCTATGAATTTAAACCCTAATGAACGAGCTGGCTTTGTTAGCAGGGCATATTCCCCCCTTCCCTTCTTGCTTCTCTCTTTCCTCATTTGTCACTGGCCTGTAACCTGGAGATTTCAATCAACAGCATTCTTCCATGAGTGAGTCACTCGTATAAATCAATAACCTGAGCCCTCACTCAAAACTCCAACTCTAAGTAACCTGCAGGAACAACAGTGGCCCTGAGTGTCTGCAGGCCACACCTGTACAGTAGGGCAGGCTTGAGCACAGAAGCAGACCTTTCTGGGAGAACCAGGATAAAGGATTTATTCTTGGGGTTAGAGTTACACAGTTGCAGTGCTTGCCGCTCAGACTGTTTGTTTGTTTGTTTGTTTTTCCTGCACCTGGTATTAGACACCACTGAAGTCAGCCACTGGGAAAGGAAACAGTACATTAGCCACGAAGAGAATGGAAAAACCCAAACCTAAAACAACTAGAACCAGAGAGAACATGAAGTCCTGCTCCCCTCCCTATTCTCCCCACCCCCACCCCCACCCCCACCCCTACCTCCCACCTCATCTCACCTGCAACTGTGATGATGCTGGCCTCTGTGGAATAAGCCTCTGCCTCTTGGGACCAAGCTTACATGCATCTGACTCACCTGACTCAGAACTTAGCAAGCAGGGGCTGTAGCTGCTAACTAGATGAGCCACATCTTGGCCACAATCCACATGGTCTCCATAATGCTGGAAACCAAATGCCCTTGGTTGGTGGTATAAACATGACCTGTGGGTGTGTTTGGTTTAAAGGGTGTAGGATTTTAAAGATATCCTTAAACTGAAGAAATTTAATAGACGCAGGGTATTTGGCTTGAGGATGAAAAGCTGAAGGGCAGAGCAATGACCTTTGCCTGAGCTTTAACACCGCCTGGGCTTCCCAAGCCCGTGCAGCCTCCACTGTCCCCGGCTGCAACCCTGCTCTGGTGGGCAGTTTGTCAACTGTCAGTTTCCACCATGCGGAAGCTGCCTCCTTACATCCAGCCCACTTCGCACACAGAATCTGGGGGGCTATCAAGAAGTGTGGTCAGATGCCTTTTTAAAAGTTTTATTTCATATTTTTATCAGTTAAACAGTTTATTTTTTGTATATATATATATATATAATGAAAAGACGCTAACACTAATAGGCCAAATAATCTTCCATTCTTGTTTTATTTTCTCATTTTTGTCATGGTAAATATGGTGCTCTTATCCCTGATGACAGCGTCAGGCAAGAGGTGCAACTCCAGGGACTGGAACTTTAATTTAAAAAGCCACAAAGGGGGAAAAAAAAAAAAGAAAGCGCAGGAGGAAATCAGACAGGACACATCTGGAGACAAAAAGCTGCATTGTAATCCAAAGCCCTGCCAGGCCTCGGGCTGTCTCCAGAGGCTGGATGTTTTAACATCAGAACTAGAGGAAATGGACACCCATGGAAGCCTCTAGTGAGAAGGTGGAGACAAGCACTCAATAAAACAAGGTCACCCACACCAAGACCGGAACATTAGGGGATGCAGGAAGGGGCAGGAGCCCTCCCTCTGGACTCTCTGCCAGCTGAAACTAAGGAATTTATGCATAATTAACAAAATGGGCTGTGAAAATCACCTACGTGGGGGCAATACTCCTCTTATATAGAAATCTCACACGAGGATGTTAAAGTGAAAATGAGACATGCTTAGGGCCTATGCATGAAGACCTTTCTCTGCTCCTAGACAAAAATTTCATAAACAAAACTATAAATTTCATTAATAGGAAAAATAAAAGTATTTTTAATTGAAAATAGATTCTTCTCTAATATAATGCATCCTGACCTCAGTTTACCTCCTTCCACTCCTCCCAGCCTCACCCCCACCTCTTCTCTTCCCCCCAGATCCACTCCTCTTCCATCTTCACTTCAGGAAAGAGCATACCTCCAAGAAAGGACAGCCAAATATGACAAAACAAGATATAATAAGAAAAGGCAAAAGCCCTCAGATAGAAGCTGGACAAGGCAGCCCAATAGGAGGAAGAGAGTCCTAAGAGCAGGCAAGAGTCAGAGACACACTGCTCCCACTGCTAGGAGTCTAACAAAAACACCAAGCTAACAGCCATAACATATACAACAGAGGACCTGGTGCAGACTCATGCAGGCTCCATGCTTGCCACTTCAGTCTCTTGGAGCCCATATGAGATCTTCCTAGTTGATGTGCTGGGTCATGTTCTCCGGGTGTCCTCCATCTCTTCTAACTCCTGTAATCTTTCCTCCTCCTCTTCCATGGGGTCTCCAGTCTCCAAGGAGAGGGACCTGATGAAGACCTCCAATTTAGACTCTGCATAATGTCTGGCTGTGAGTTGTTGCACCTGGTCCCATCTGCTGCCAGAGAAACCCTGTCTAAAGAGAACTGAACAAAAGCACTGATCTATAACTATAGCAGAATATCATTAGGAATTATTTTATTTATTTATTTACTTATTGCCTGCCATGTTTAGTTCTATCCTAGGTCTCTGGGCTATCCAGTCTCTAGTTCTTGGCTACCCAGGCAGTGCAGGGCATGGGCTCCCTCTTATGCCAGGGCCTCAAGTTAAATCAGACATTGGTTGGTCACTCCCACAAGTTCTATGCCACCATTGTCCCAGGACATCTGGACAAAATCCAACACCCCTTCATGATAAAAGTCCTGGAGAGATTGGGGATATAGGGAACATACCTAGATATAATTAAGGCAACTTACAGCAAGTCCATAGCCAACATCAAATTAAACGGAGAAAAACTCAAAGCAATTCCACTAACATCAGGGACAAGACCTGGCTGTCCAGTCTCTTCATATCTATTCAATACAGTTCTTGAAGTTCTAGCTAAAGAAGTAAGACAACTGAAGGAGATCAAGGCAATACAAACTGGAATGGAAGAAGTCAAAGTATTGTTATTTGTAGATGATATGATATTATACATAAGTGATCCTGAAAATTCTACCAGGGAACCCCTACAGCTGATAAACAATTTCATCAAAGTGGCTGGATACATGATTAACTAAAAATAAATAAATCAGCAGTCCTCCTATATACAAATGACAAGTGGACTGAGAAATAAATCAGAGAAATGACACCCTTCACAATAGCCTCAAATAGTACAAACTATCTTGGGGTAACTCTAACCAAGCAGTTAAAAGACATACATGATTAAAAAAAAAAAAACTCTTCAAAGATTTGAAGAAAAAAGTTGAAGAAGGTATCAGAAGATGGAAAGAAGCCGGGCTGTAGTGGTACACGCCTTTAATCCCAGCACTTGGAGGCAGAGGCAGGCGGATTTCTGAGTTTGAGGCCAGCCTAGTCTACAGAGTGAGTTCCAGGACAGCCAGGGTTATACAGAGAAACCCTGACTCAGAAAAAAAAAAAAAAAAGGAGGAGGAAGAGGAGGAAAGATCTCCCAAGCAAATGGAAGGGTAGAATTAACATAATAAAGATGGCCATCTTACCAGAAACAATCTACAGATTGGATGCAATCCCCATCAAACTTCCAACACTATTCTTCCCAAGCCTTGAAAGGACAATTCTCAACTTTATATGGATACAAAAATCCAGGATAGCTAAAACAATCCTGAATGATAAAAGGACTTCCGGAGTATCACCATCCCTGGTTAAACTATACTACAGAGCTATGGTAATAAAAACCACATGGTACTGGCATAAAAACAGACATGTTAATTAATGCAATCAAATCAAAGATCTAGACATAAATCCATATACCTATGAATATCAGATTCTTTTTATAAAAAAGCCAGATATACACATTGGAAAAAGAAAGCATTTTCAGCAAAAGGTGCTGGTCAATCTGGATGGATGTAGGTAGAAGAATGCAAATAGACCCGTATTTATCTTCCTGCACAAAACTCAAATCCATATGGATAGAAGACTTCAACATAAAACCAAACACAGAGAACCTGATAAAAAAGAATGTGAGAAACAGCCTTAAACACATTGACATGGGAAAGGACTTCCTGAACAGACACCAATAGCACAGACACAATGATCAACAATCAATAAATGGGACCCCATGAAACCGAAAAGTTTCTGTAAGGCAAAGGACACTGTGAATCAAAGAGGCAACCTATAGAATGGCAAAAGATTTTTACCAACTCCACATCCAATAGAGGTCTAATATCCAAAATATATAAAGAACTCAAGAAATTGGAAATCAAAAAGCTTTTTTTTGGGGGGGGGGAATGGAAAGATGGCTCAATGTTTAAGAACATTGAATGTTCTTCTAGAGGTCATGGGTTCAATTCCAAGTACCCACATGACAGCTCACAGGTATTTCCAGTCCCCAGGGATCTGACACCCTCCTCTGGACTTCAGGTGTGCACATGGTATACAGATATACATGCAGGCAAAACACCATACACAAAAATATAAAAATTTAAGCATTTTTAAATTATTTTATTTATTATTATTGCATATATGATGACTGTGTGTGCATACGAGAGTTCAGAGAAAAACTTGCAGTAATCATTTCTCTCCTTCCACAGTTCCAAGGACTGAACTCAGGGAGCCAGACTTTATTGGCAAGCACTTCTGTCCACTGAACCATCTTGCCACAACATAATTATGTTTTGTTTTGTTTTGTTTTCCTGGTGGTGTTGAGGATTGAACCTAGGGCCTGGTGAATGCTAGACAAGTGCTCTGCCACTGTGATGCCTCCCAGCACCGGGTTGATTTTGTGGCCACCTTTTTGTTGTCTTGTGGTGTGTGGGGAATAGGTGGGGTGCACATGTGTGTGCATATGGAGTCCTGAGGTCAACCTTACATGTCCTTCCTCAGGAGCCATCCACTTGGGTATGTATGTATGTATGTATGTATGTATGTATGTATTATTTATTTGAGACAGGATTTCTCACTGGGACCTGGTGCTCAACAATACACTAGGGTGGCTGATTGCTGAGCCCCAGTGACCCACCTATCTCCTCCCAGCACTGGGGTTACAAGAATGGACTATATACTTAGCTGTTTACTTGGATTCTGGAAAGTGAACTTAGGTCCTTGCATTTGCAAGGCAAGCACTTTACCAACTGAGCCATCTCCTCAGCTGCCTTAAATGACTCCTGAATGTTGTCCCCTCAGTAGCTCTAACACCAATCACATCCTGCCTGGTCTGCTCTGCTCTCCTCTAGGTGTCAGCTCATCAGCAAATACATGTATATTGTGCATTTAGGTAAAGACTTGTGTAGTTACCATTGGCTTCATTCCTGCCCAACTCTCAGGCACCAGAATACTTGTCAATACAATGGGACAAAATTATGTTAATACACACACTCACAGGACTGGGAGACTTGCATATTATACAACTACAAGTGGTCGCTGTATAAGGAACTTAAAAATCTGAAGATTTTCATATCTTTGGAGGCAAATAAAGGGGCAAGCAGGAGGTCCTAGAACTAATCCCTCACAGATTCTCAGGAATAGCTGTATTTTGTAGCCTATAAACTAAAAGAAATATACTACATTGGTATATTTCTTTCCACCATTACTTTCCACCATTACTGTGCTAGTCATCACTCTAGCTACTACCAACAGTGTATGTATGCTCATGTTTGTTATGTAAATTATTTTAGTTAACCTTTGTTTATAAATGAGCCTTTAAAATGAATGTGTGTCTGTGTGTGTGTCTCTGTGTGTGTCTCTGTGTGTGTCTCTGTGTGTGTCTGTCTGTTTGTGTCTGTCTGTCTGTGCCTGTGAGTGTGTGTGTGTGTGTGTGTGTGTGTGTGTGAAGAACTAAGTTTTCTCTGACCTCTACTTATCAAGGCTGCCCTACCTTTCAATTATAGAGGATGATCAACCTTTGTCCTGTTGTTTGTTTCTGAATCTACTAGGGTAAAAGGTTGATTCAATTTAGACCTCCTAAAGGTCCCATGTGGGCCCTGAATTAACATATGAGGCTGTTGGGGAAGCTGCCATAGAATGTGAAAGAATATTCTTGCTGGCATTGGCATATTTTCCAAGTTAAATTCATATTTGATAGTTGAAAGCTATTTTAATCCATATTAGCATAACTCTATTTTTTCATTTATCTTGGGCTGCTAAATTTTAGTTAATGACATCTTGTACTTTTAAAACTACATGAACTGTAAGGAAGGCACTTCTCATGTGGAAAGAGAAGGGGGGAGGGGAAGGAGAGGAGGGACAGAGACCGATGGAGGCCAGGCTTCTCAGTGGAGCTCCTACACTAACAGAGGTAAATGACCTTGGGCAATCTCTGAACCTCTTTAGACTCATTATCTTCATATTATGATAGGCAGCTAGACTTGTGTGAAAGCCTAGTGTCCACAGCCACTCTCTTGGGCATTACATCATCACGCCGTTGGATTATGACCCCTGAGACTTTGATTCTCTAGCTCTCTTAAATAGAAACCAGGCTTTAAAGTGAAGTCAGCAACAATGACAAATGATTCGATTCAATCAAAGCAGAAGTGAAAAGAAAAAGCTGTGAGGACATGCTTACTCTTCTGAGCAGCTCCTCCTATTCCCAGGGAGAATATTACTTATTATTTAAAATGTGAAGAGGTTCAGGTGTTGTGGCTGCACATAGGTAAACATCATTTGGAAGCTGAAGGAAGAGGATTGAGAATTTAAGGATATCCTGAGCTACATAGCAAGCTTGGCCATCCTGATCTATACAGCAAAATCCTGTCTCAAAACAATGACAACTAGCGCCATAACCAAAACCTAGAAAAATCAATACAAAACAAATAGGAGGCTGGGGGGTGGTGGTGGCGGTGGCAGCCGCAGCAGTGCCTGTCTTTAATCCTATCACTTGGGAGGCAGAGACAGATGGATCCCTGAGTTCAAGGCTAGTCTGGTCTAGAGAGCTGGTTCCAGGACAGTCAGGGCTACACAGAGAAACTCTGTCTCAAACAAACAAACAAAACAAATAAACAAACATCAGAGCTGACTATAGTTGCAAATGCCCAATGAAACTACAAGAGCTGGAAACTCTACACTGTCTCCTCCGGGCGGGGGAAATATTCACTCTGGCAAAACTGTCTATAGACTCTTATGCAAGCACACAGTATGTACCTACAGAGACTCGTATAGGGAGAAACACAGGTCTCCCCATTTCCCCTTTATAAACGCAAACCAGGGAAGCATGCTAAGTATGTATCTCTGAAACTCTACTTTGCACATCATTTTCCATGGTTCTGATGAATTCACAGAATTGATCTTACAAGCTCAAGTGGCTTTCTCTCCTTCAGGCTGTGTTTAATTCATAATTTAATAACTGTACAACATGTGACAGGAGATTCAATACTTAAGAGTTATATAGTATTATACAGTATTGCTTATATGAACTATAACAAGGACAGTGTTGGCTCAGATAGGGGAGCAATAAAACCTAAGGCATCCCCACATACATAGGACTGACTTCAAAGTCCCTCAAGAAAAAGATTAAAAGATTAAAGAGAGGAAGGGCTTCATGATACTCAGAAACTGAAGCATCCAGAGGAGAAAAATCTGTGACCATAAATAGCAATTTAAAAAAAATTTAAAGCCTCATTGAAAAGAACATAGAAAATTCACACTTGAAAGAGAGCCCATTGCCTTGTGAACTATTGAGAATCTGTTGTTTTGTAGACTTTAGATTTTCTGACCTACTGGTGCGTGGTCTTATTCCTCACTCCCAACCCTGGCTGCACTGAGCACATGTGCTCCCCTGGGCATGATTGCAAGGCTTTTCCACCACAAAATTCTAGGTATTGTTTCTGAGGCTAACTGCCATTCTTCAGTGGCTGCCCCAGGTGGGCATAGTCTGGGTCAGGTGAAACAGATGAATTTACTCTCTGGTACACTCACCATGTCCACAGAGCTTCAGGGAGGGCCCTTTCTCAGGTCCTCTACACAGCCTCTCAGCTCCCAGGTGTGACCTCTTTCAAAGCATCAATTCCTAATTTGTAGCTTGCGACTGCTTGGGGGGTGGGGGTGGGGTGGGGTGTCAAATGACCCTTTCAGAGGAGTCGTATATCAGATATCATGCATATCAAATATTTACATTACAATTCATAACAGTAGCAAAATTACAGTTGTGAAGTGGCAACAAAAATAATTTTGTGGTTGGGGTCACCAAATCTTGGGGAACTGTATTAAGGAGTTGCAGCATTAGGAAGGTTGAGAGCCACATTCTAGGGCAAAGCCCTCCCACGATGGAGAAAAGGCACAGTTTGGGGGGGGGGGGACAAGGCCTGGGGTGTTGAAGTAAACATAGTGACCTTTGATCTCCTTAACTGGTATTTCCACCGACCTGAGTCCCAGGTGCAGGTGTCTTTAACTACAGTTGTCTCCTTCATGGGACCTAGTTGCCTTCACATGTGTGGGAAAGATGTCGCTTTAAGGGAAACACCCTCAGTATGAGTTGCTGCTGTAATCAAGCTTCTGCTCTTAAAACCCATTCGGCAGCATTGTATGTCCATTCTTGATTGATTGCATTTTGCTCCACATCTCCTCCTCCACAGGTTCTAATCCACTCAGTCCATTCCCAGGCAGAGACGAACCACTGTGACTATTCTTCCCGTGCTCACCTCCCTCCAGGTATTTTCCTGATTTTTATAATTATAACAAGTACCTGTGATGCTTGTTGAGATAACCTCCCAGCCTTCACCCACCAGGACCTGATCTGACTCAGTGGCTGTTGGGTGGGACCCAGGAATGATGGTAACGAGAAGCCAAAGGCGGTGGGACAATGTGATTATAACCTATACTCATACTCCAGATAGATGAGTGTAGATTACCCTTCAAGTCATACCTGGAAGGAAACACACGCACCAGTCATTTCAAATGCAGCCCTAAGCTTGCCCAGAGTTTGCTGACCATATTCACCTGTTGGGGAGCACAAGCTGAAAGTATTCTCAAAAGTATTTGAGATGAAAGACATCTCAAAGAGCAATGAGAGATGCCAAAAAGATCCAGTTTTGGGAAATCTGAGTTCTCCACTGATGTTAAATTATCAAAGCTTGGGAGAGCTGTTTGACCTTAGGCTCCTGGCCTGTAAATACCTAAGTATTATATAATGTTCCGTTCTTTTTAGATTACAGTACTCCTTTATACGTGAGCTATACTTTTAGGAATTATAGTAAGGGTTAGCCAGACAGACATAGAAAAATATCCACTGTGTTAACCAGTATGGGAGCACCCACTTGTAAACACACCATGTGGAAGAAGTGGGCAGGAAGATCTCTGATTCTAAACTAGCCTGCACTATATTGCAAGACTCTGCCTTTAAAAATATATCATCCTATTTAAAATGATGAAGCACTTAGCATCTATAGGGAAGGAGCAGTTAAATAAACTCTGGTTTATCTAAATGGTGACTCTATAACCCTCAAAAATGAGTATAGAGTCAAAGGGAATGAGCACATGTGATACAACCCTATCTGTGAGTGCATAGGGTATGGGATATGTGACTATTCAACCCTTACAATGACTGTACATGACACAAGAATGTTGTCAGTGGTAACAGGATGCTACAAAACTGTTTAAACTTCATCTCTGGGTGTGGTTTTTGTTTAAATAACACAATGTTGTGGAGCTTGTGACCCTTAGGGAAAGACCACAGACCCAATCCAGTTATAATTAAAGGGTTTGTTGACTAGCAGCTAGTAGGACAACAACCTTAAAGCCAAACCTCAGACACGTTGTGAAGGAGGCGTATGGGAAAGGTTTTTTAAAGGTGAAAACTTCCAGTACCTACACAAGCAAGCAAACACTGATCTGTTCTGCCAAGTGGTCATGGCGACCCAAAGTGATCCTAGGGTGCCTATGTAGGCAAGTTACAAAAGCCATAAAAACAGTTAGTCATATCACAGCAAGGAGATGGTCACAGGTGTGCATTTTGGGGTGGGGATCGCTACTAAGGGTTACTGGGAACTTACCTTCCAGGGACTGGAGGAAGAGACAAACGGCTAGTGGGTGCAAAGATGGATGCCTAGCATAAAATAGAGATTCTTTGGGCAACACATGTGGTGTTTATAGAAAAAGTCTGTGACATTTCATAATTCATGAATAGTATCAGTAGCAAGCTTAAAAGTCAATGTGTCTTTTCTCTCTTTTTTGGGAAGGATTGTTTCCCAAAGTAGGATCTTTCGGTCTAACCGACCTTCAGCTCCTGGTCCTCCTGCCTCAGCTCTGAGTGCTGGAATTTCAGAAGTGCCACTCCAGTGTCTGCACTCTTTAGTGTCTACGTTTTCTCTTCAGTAAGCTTTTATATGTGGACACAAGACCAAGCATCATTTTGTAATTCAATTTTTAAAGTCCTTCTTGAGCATCGTGGGAGTGACCTCTAACTTCCACAACAATCAAGAAAAAAAGCATTTTGGAAGCAAGAGTAGGGGTGTTATGGCCTTATTTGCTTAAATTTATTCAATTTTTAACCCCTCTCTCCTATGTAGCACCCACAGCAAAGTGTTAGTGGTACAAACAGATGCCCTTCCTTAATAAACCCCAGCATCCTTCACTACATTGGAATTGTAGATATCTTGCGTAAAAAAATCTAAATTTTCTCCCTAAATCATGGGGTGGGCCACTAATTTACTCACCTGGAGCCAATTTGGGGGCACTCTGGTTTTACTTCTGCCCCTCAAAAGCTGTTGGCAAACCCTGGAGGCAAATGTAAGAGAAGGCAGATGGCACTTTCTTCCCAAATCCCTCCCTTTCAGCTGGGCTGGGAGATCCAGGTGCCCCCAATAGTGAGAGGGTGGGGTCACATCCTATCTGCGGCTATAACAGCACACAGCTGCCTGCACAGCCTCACTTGGGCACTCTGGTGGTATCTTCCAACATGGCGAGGTGGCAGAGGAAAGAGTCCGTAAGCCCACCATGCAGCAGGAGGTGAGGCATTCTGGGAATGAGGGCAGGGGATGCAACGGCCCAATTTGCTTAAGTTCACTTTTTCTTAACATCTTATCTCTCCCCTATCCAGCATCTACAGGTTCCTTTCTCTCGTATTCACCCTTGTGACTTCAGTGAACTCATTAAGCCTTCCTCAGTCATCGAATCCTACCTTCCCAGGTATGTCTCTTGGGTAAGAGAACCCTCTGACCAAAGAGAACAGTCCGCAGATGGAATGTCTCTCCGCCCTGTTTTCCCTCCCGTCTCCCTCTATCTCTCTCCATCATCCCTTCCAACAGGGACTTGCTGTGCAGCCCAGTCAGGCCTTAACCCAGTGTCTCAATCCATCTGCCTGAACCTCCTTAAAGCTGGTTTTTCAGGTGTGGGCCTCCATGCCCAGCTTCACTCCCTTCTTACATTAGTCATTAAAGTTCTCCTAGTCATCTGTGGGCTTGCTATGTTAGCTAAACATACGAATTCAAAAGAACGTCTGGGCTACTTCTCAATCCCTCACTGTCTGTTTTCTAAAACCTAGAACAAGTCATGTTCTGAGTTCTCACATATAGGAGCAACAGTCTTCATCTATGCCTTAAGCTTAAGGCATCAGCATCAGACCCATTCAGAACTCGTGTTGTGCATCAAAGTGCCCGGGAGACACACTCCCTGGAGTCACCGGCTGCAGAAAGGCAGGTCATGGGCAGGATTCAGTCTCGAATTTAAAAAAAACACAACAATAAACAACAAATAAACAAACAAAAAAAACCTTCCCTGGGACTTACCCAGGATTTTCTTCTTAAAACTCTAATTTGAAAGAGGGTAAAACAAGCTTCTGCTCTTGAGACCTACCATCCCCACAACCTGCAGCTCCATCCATTCCTGAACCTGACTTGTTAACGCAAAGCTGGAGTACTCCTTGGATCCCTGGGTGTTGAATGGGAACACCCGTAAAGCTCTGGAATCTTGTACTACATTTGTAAGTCTTACTCTGTGAGATCCCTGAGGGTGAGAGTGTCCCCCCCATCCTTCACTGGCAGCAGAAAATGGTGTTTCCACACTTACCTGTAGCAAGTGTCTCGTCACTCAAAAGACTTCCAGATAATTTCCCTGTTCTTCAGGCGCTCTCATTTGTGATAAAGACGAAGTGCGGGTTGAATTTTCAAGCAGATTTGACCTGGAAAAATGGAATCCTTCTGTGGTGGGTATGTAATATGTGTACCATGTAAGCTTAATTCCAGTTTGTAGAAAGCATGGACACCTCTATTTGGGTACACAGAGTCCAACCCTTAGAGTGACTGGCATCCATCTTTCCTAGTACTGTGGGGTCCCTGACTTACCCAATGCCACCCAGAGGGGACTACTGCCTTTCTGGGAGTATGACTTATTTGGAACCCAGTGGGAAACTTCTGGGTGTAAGTCACGACACCCAAAGTTTAATCATCTCACTAAGTTGGGTCAAAAGTGATAGACATGCCTTAGATGTGGATGAGAAATCCTGTCTGGGAACTTTCAGTTGGCTCTGCTGCTTGAATGCATTTCTTGTCTATCTCTGCCTTCTGTAGATACCTTTGATAATGAAATTTTGAACTGCACTTATGCTTTGGACTTGGAAAAATTCATCCTGAAGTTCCCTTATGAGACCTGTACTATAAAAGTGGTAAGCAAGTGCTTTGGGGGAGTGACTTGGGGACTTCAGACTTTGAAGCAGAATGGTAGTCCTCAACCAGACTGGCTTAGTCTGTTGTATTACTAACATACCCAGAAGATACTTTTAATGTTTGCCTAGAAACATTCTGGAGATAGGATAAACTCTACTACTGGCATCATTGTGGCTACAAGTCAAGTATATTGTCAAATAGCTTATAATGGTCTGGGAACAGGAGACCTGGAATATCTCTGTTGAAAAGCCTAGTGCTTGAGCTATTAGCCTTGGGTTTGACTTTAAGCTACTTAACCTTGCTATTTTACTTATAGGAAAATGGAAAAGATGCTGTAATCCCCACAGGGTGTAAAGATTATAGAAATGAAGGCAGGACATGCGACTTAGACAAAGCAAATGCTTGGTCATAGAGCTATTTTAATCTAACCCTTGAGTGAGATGGAAGGCTATTTTTGGAGCTAGTAGATGGAGAACCTAGCTTAAGAACAGGTGTTAAAAAGCAAACAGTTGCTAAGCAATAAGGCTTTCTCTATTACCAAGCAACAGGATTGCCCAATCAGGGTAATTAGGTGTAATAAAATAAAAACCTGCCACATGGCAAAAGTTCTCAAGCTTTCATCAAGGACTTGAGTTGAGTGGGTGTGGGGTGAGTCCTGGAAATTCACTGTTTAACAGGCTACATCACCTGACCCTGATGCTGGAGCCTATAGTGTAAGCTTTGTGTATACTCATAGACTCTGCTTTCTGAGAGTCATCTGGCTCACTAAGCTCCTCTGTGATGACCCATAAAAGTAATCGCATACCTTTTGTGAAAATCTGTACCAATTTAAACTTTTTCTGATCTTTATTTATTCTTTGAAAGTTTCATACTTGTGTACAACGTGTTTATCATATTCACCCCTCACTCACCTCTTCAACTTCTCTCAGAGCTCCCCATCACATATCCCCCCCAACCTGATGTCCTTCTCCTGTGAATACAGGCCTTCCCAACTTCAAGAAGCTTGAGTTACTGCCCTCTGGGTTCAGTATCTCCTAACTGCAACCTGTGAATGGCCAAATCTAGTCTCATAGCCTTTATGTAATGATCTCTGGATTAAGAGTGGTTTTTAAAGTTAAGATGACATAAATTGTAGGATAGTTACTATTTAACACTTAAGCAGAAAATTGTTAGGTAACAATCGTCTTGCCTTAGACTAAGTTATCTGTGGTCCGGGGTAACAAAGATGGCTCCTCCCAGCTCAAGGGCATTGATTTAGTTGTTGAGTGGGTATATTTGAATAACCTGGGTAGATGTCTGGGAATATGACCATGATTCCCAACATAATAGACCACAATAGACATGTAACAGAAAACTAGACTCTACCTCTAATGTTTGAACTCTCCTCTCAGCCTGTGAGTCTTACAAGGATATCTCAAAAGAGCTAGCTATAGTCTCCTGGCAAGGGAATGAAGTGCCTTCAGGCATTTGTACTGCTGAACTCAAATGTGTTGCCACTCTAATGGTAAGATGGGATGGTCTTCTAGAACTGCCTTTCCCACTGAGGAATCGGTGGCCTCATTGGTACTGTGTTTGTCCACAGGTTGGTGGATACCAGGTGAACATCAGAGTGGAGGACACCAGCGCTGATCTAAGATATAAAGATGGCGTGCATCATTTCTTCTGTCCAGCTATTCAAGCAGAGATCCATGAGATTTCAGAAATTGTTGTCTGCATGGAGGATCTCATATCTGTAAGTGATGTGGGATGATTTTCTCTCATATGGCTACAGCAGAGTTAATAGAATGATGTAGACATAGCTGGGCTTAGCAGCTGAATGAATTTAAATTTTGTTTTTGCTGTTTGGCCATGATGCATTTTCCATATTGAGGCTTTGTTTCTAAGGCTAAAGTGGAAGAACAGCATTCGCCTGACAGGGTGGCTTTAAGAACGGAGTACACACCATGTTGAGCACACTGTGCCTAGCAATAGAAGAGGCTCAAATATTGGCAGTCATACTGATAATCATAGAATTGACTGATAACACATGCTATGTCCTGTCCCCAAACTTGTCTGGCTTTTCAAATGCTTTTTGATATTGGAAACCCAAAGGTGTAAAACCCAAGGGCAGAATTGGAAGATACATCTGTCCCTGTGTTCTTCCTACTGTGTGTCAGCAGCCAGGCTTCTTGGAAATGCAGCATTAATTTATGCCAACTAAACTGGGTGTTTCCTGCAAAATAGCAAATGGCAGAACTTCAGAGATTTTCTCCTAAATCTCTTTATTTTCTTTCCAGTTTTCTTTCCCACAACTTTTCTCTAGGCTTGCTGATGAAAATCAGGTAAGAATACAGTTCATTCTGTGTCTCGCCTCCGTCTGTGTCTCGCCTCCGTCTGTGTCTCGCC